>JAQPPZ010015824.1:14200000-14367500 GCA_028583015.1 Wollemia nobilis
TCCTCTAGGGCAAATATGTTACCTCTATAAACCATATCCTGCTAGGTAAAACAAAGTCAACAAGATCCTCAACCCTCCAGGGCATTGAACTGGGGTAGTCAATCGACAAACACTTGATAGATACCATCCAGTTTATTTCCTTTTGGGTATGGCATGGTTTGAACCTTGGACCTCCCTACAAAGAGTCCAAATACCTAACCATTGTGTTGTCCATGCATAACCTATCAAATTAAGTAGAATAAACTATTGAAGAATTAAAATTGAAGAAATATATAGTTATATGTATATATATTTATACACATTGACAAGTAATTTAATTTAAGTTTTCTATTAGATAGAAAAGAGGGGGCTTTGAAAGGGTCCCTGAAACTTTTACAAATAACATCAAAGGAAAAACACCAAAAGATCATTGTAGAACAGAAAAAATATCATATGAAAGATACAACAAAATCATAAAAGATCAACCCATAAGGGATCAAAAGGAAATCAAGGATCAACCACAATCTTGTACACCTTAAATCATAGCTTACAGGGATACCCCTATTAAAATAAAACTTAGGAAAATAAGGAGGCACTATCCCAAATAAAAAATTAAAACCAAGCACAACATTGAAAGAGGCACAAAACTACAGAGAGAACTCATTAGTCCCCAAAGAGACTGTTGATAAAAGAACTAGGACCAAAAGGGGTCTTGTAGAAACTTACATAGATCCATAGAAAGAAATATAAGCCATAAAAATTATGAATATTTCCTTTGCCTACTATAACAAAGGGCTTGAGAACTAGAAACAACTCCATTAATTTCCAGAATGTCTTTACCAACTTCTAAATTTAGGACCGCTTGAGATTTGTTAGCAATTTTAGCTTTTATGTCACATCTTATAGAAATTTTATGGGAAGGTCTTCATACCTTCCTCTCAATTCCAACATATATTTTCCTTTTATATTTATTCCTCGTTACAAGACCAGGGGATAACATAGATATCCCTAATTTATATCTTCCTTTAGAGGGAGAGCTATGGATTCTTTTTGGATCTAGGAATTCCTTGTTAGAGTCCAAAGATAGAGACGGTTTGAAAATCGCAGGTTCTTTTTCTACAACACTAGAGTCTAGTAAGATTATATCAAAAATTGGATCTTCCCATGAGGCTAAGCACTTTAAAGGGTTTCCTTGAAGAGGGTTCAAAGAGGGATACGAAGAGGATGATTTTACCAAGAAAACCTGAATATCAACATCCACTAGAAAATCATTTTCTTCACTTGAAATAATTTTAGATCTTGGCACATCAGCAACCTTGAGGGATGAAATCGCTTGGGAAACATCACTCTTAAGAAGTACGAGGTCCAATTCCTCCTTATTATCCAACTTATTAAAAGGACACTGAGCCACCTCATACCCGCACTTTTTACAATCGAAGAAAAAATATGATCTATTTTTGTATTCAATAGTTTGTGTCCTAGAGCCAAACTCTAAGATAAAATCAATGAATTCAAGGATATTAGCTTCCATATCCACCATAGCATACATCCTAGCAAAAATAATTTTGGATTTGACCTGGGTTGCAACATCAATCATAACCATATATCCTAGCATTTTTGCAATACCTCTTAGGACTACCTCATGCTAGAAATGGAAAGGGAGGCTCAAAATTCTAACCAAGATAAGAGTTGTATTAATATTTTGAGTTTTTAGATTGAAGTCCGTCCCCCATCTACAAATAAATAGACTCATCCTTCCAAAAAATTAGGGGCCTCCACTAAGAATGAGATTCATGTCTTCCTCTTTAGACAACTTAATAATAAAAAATCCCTTAGGAAGGGCTACTAACTCCATATGACATCTTTGAGATCCTTTTAGAAAGACCCATTCTTTGATTGAGTCTATATTAGGCTAGACACCCAAGAAATTCTCTACTAGATTGAATTCACCTTACTCTATTGTTAACTTCAATAGATTCTTCAGGATAAGAATTGACCTTTGGATTGGTTCAAGATTAAAATAGTAGACCTGAGAATTTACTTTCTTTACCTTTGAAACTATCGCCGCAAAGGATTTACCACCCAAAATGATAGGCACATAGACATCATATTGTCCTAAATAAGGGATTAAAACATTATACAAAGACAAAGAGTCATCTTGGCTCTTATACGAACACCTAAGAATCATCCTCCCTACCAAGAGAGGGAAATAACATCCCCCTAGAACTATTAGAGAAGGACACATTAGATCAAATACCACTAGGGATAGCAGGATTACCATCATAAATCACCTTCCAACTTGATATAGAGTTTAAATTTTGAAATGAAAATTTCCCACTTTTTCCAATATTGTAATTTTAGAGCCAATCACATTATCACTACTAAGAGTTTTAGGATTAAATAATAAAACATGAGTAAACATAGAATAATAAAGCAATACACGAGATATAGATTTATGTGGTTCACCCAATGTGGTCTATGTCCATGAATAAAATAACCATGCCTTTTATTTCATCTAGAAAATCACAAAGGGATACAACCTACAACAAATCTATTGTATCTTCCTCTTCGCTCTATCATCATCTCTTACAATACATACACGCGTGCACTACCATCCATTCAATCACCATACATCGTCCATATATTAAAAAATGCATTACAATTTTAGGGTAAAAAAACCACCTAAAATCCATCGTTCAATCTATGACCTAATAATAAATGGTCCAAAATTACATAGTGAAAATACATCTATTTTTGGTAAAAAAATCCTGCCTAAAATCCACCTCCTCTTGGGCCCCCATGATAGATAGTAGTAGGGGGGGCGTTGCCCACCCTACACCTCACCTTTCTTGGAGTGGGTCCAAATATGACTGAAAATAAGACCTCTAAATTAATCAAGCTCCACAACCAACAATCTCCCACTCGAAGACTGATCACAGTAACTCCACTGCTACTGCACCTGCTGGACTATGCTTCAACTTTGGACTTAGAAATTTTCTCACCTTTACTATCATGCTTGAAGACCAAATAAAACTAAGAAAGATATTAGTTTCTCCTTGGTAACTGCCTTTGTTAACATATCTGCAACATTCTAGCTAGTGTGTATCTTTTCCAACTTCAACTATCCATCTTCTAAAATTGATCATATGAAATGGTATTTGGTCTGTATATGTTTAGTCCTGGAATGAAATGTTGAGTTATTTGCAAGATGAATGACACTCTTGTTATCACTATATAATATGCTATTCTATTTCTTATTTTCCAATTCCTCCATAAACATTTGTAACCAAATCATCTCTTTACTAGCCTCTATAACAACGTACTCTGCTTCTATTGTTGAAAGTGCAACAACCTTTTTTAATTTTGAAATCCATCTTACTGCAATTCCACCTACAAAAAGGAGATATCTTGTGGCACTCCTACTATCTATATCACCTACTATATCTACATCAACATATCCCTATAAAATAGTGTTAGTACTTCCAAAACATAATACCTGAGTGATAGTACTTGTTGA
Organism: Wollemia nobilis; assembly: GCA_028583015.1. Lineage (NCBI taxonomy): Eukaryota > Viridiplantae > Streptophyta > Pinopsida > Araucariales > Araucariaceae > Wollemia > Wollemia nobilis. The sequence continues at coordinate 14,203,497 of JAQPPZ010015824.1, forward strand.
CACTTTTTGTCACATTATACAAGGGGTAGAAGAATAGTAGAATTTTTGTATAATATTTCTTTGTTGAAAGTTTTTCTTTTATTTTAAGTTACAGCAATTTTGACCCTCCCTATTGCTCCTTTTATAAAATGAAGAAGAAAGAGCTTCGCTACCAAACAATCCAAGGAAAATATCTTCGCCGAAAGAAAAGAAGGAGAATGTGAAAAGAGCTTCGGGCCCGAAGCACTTCAAATCACCACTTCGAGCGAAAACCTTGCGAAGTAATTTCGTCGAAGAAAATACAAAGATAACGCTTTGCACCCAAAACATTTTCGACAGCCGCTTCGGGCGGAAGTTTTGCGAAGCAGCATCCAAGCGACTTCGTCGAAGAAGGAGAGCATAATCCAAATCAGCTAAGGTAAGGAAACTACTTCGGGCCCGAAGTATTCCCGACACCTACTTTAGCCAGTTTTCACCCGAAGTAGTGGGGCCCGAAGCAAAATGACAATGTGTCGAAAATAGAAGAGTGCTTCGGGAGGATATTCCTCGAACCATAGTTTTGAGAAAGAATCAAGCTGAAACATTTTCCAGCCAAAGCAGTTTCGCCAGCAAAGGACAAAAGGCCCCATTTCAAAGATGGAATTCGCTCGGCACTCGACATCCCCAAAGTAGTTTCTACGAAGCATTATTTTGTGAAGAACAAATCAAGGAGAATCTACTTCGGCCCAAGGCTTCGGCAAGGCGGAGATGTAGCGAAGCACTTTTTGGGCCCACATTCCAAGGCGGGTAGCTTCCCAAGGTGATCGAAAGCCCCTTATAAATACCCTTTCTTGCCCGATAAGTCCGTTGACCAATTTTGGCAAATGAAAGGGACATAACAGTCCTCGAAGTAAAACCCGACGGGCATAATGATCACTCAAGCATAGCATCTAGAAGCCAGGGACACTCGGGCAGCGCATTAAATGAATATTTTCGTGGTTGACCCAGTCACAGTTGCCAGTTTTAGCAACCGATTTGAAAACTCAGCCGCAGCAGCTGTGAGGAGCCAATTTCTCAGAGCCCGAGGGTGTACTCCGCCATTTTTTGTAATAATGACTTAGAGGGTCGGGTCCTCTATAAAAACCCAGGCATGTAATGTAAAAGGGGGGAACTTTCTGCTAGAAAGCTGCTGTAACTTGATGTCCTGTGTCTAATACTAAAGATTTTTGTACTCCATTTCTCTCTTTTATGCTGCCTTTTGTGCTTAATTCTTTTGTCTGTCTACACTCGTATACTGAGACTCTGAATCCTGAATCCGGTGTGCGATTGGGGATTGTACCCTAAAATTCACCCTGAAGGATACATAGGAGAGGAAAAATGTCATATAAGCTTTATTTTATGCTGCCTAGTGGGTTGTGGTTTCTATTATTCCCTTGTCTCGATCGCTGTTACTCTGAACCCTGAATTCTAGTCAGAGAGAAAGGAGAACCCTGTGAACTCGTCCAGAGGATACATAGGAAAGTGGGTATCGCGTTTCTTTCGTCTATTCTTGGTGTTCTTTGTTGTTATTCAAGTTATTAGTGAGTGATCATGCTTCTTGTTCTTCCCCACCTTGAATCATCAATCTCTAACCCTTATCCTTTTTATTTCTTTCTCTAACCCGAACTCCTTTTATCTCTTTCCTACACTCTTATCTCAAACCCCAAAAGTAGATTAGTATAGGAGCCGGCATTTCTCCGTAGATCGACACGAGGGGCATCTCTTCCCCTCGGCCTTTCAATGTTGGTCGCAGGTCCAGGGCACGCAAACCCACCGAAAGTCCTTTCCTATGAAGATTTCATGACCAACAGTTTTTGGCACGCCCAGTGGGACCCAAGGTCCCATATTTGAGAAAATTTCTAGCCCGTCTTCACTGGAGCCAGTAGTTCTAACAAGTTCTCGATGAGATCCGGTCAGTCTCATCTTTTAAGTAGTAGTGAGAATTTATGCCCTCATTATCGAAAGACTCTTAGCATCTGGCGACTCTATTTTAACTGAGAATCTCTAAAGTCATGGAGACCAGCACCTAAACCTGGTTTTCGTAACCAGGAGCCCCCATGTTTTGAGAAGGTCCGAGTTCGGTGAATCTCTAGCCTGTCTTCATCTGATAAAATCACCTGGCGACTCGATTGAGCTGAAGATCCAGATTTACTAGTCGTAGGCGCCTTTCAAATTTGAAAGAAGATATCTCAGAGGAACCAAGGTTCGGTAAGCAGCCTTGACCTCATAAGCGAAGAAATAATGTTCATCTAACGACTCCAACTCAACGACGACAACCGTGATTTCCACAGGCTGTTGTCATAATGGCTGGGAGAAGCTTTCCTAGATGGAATGATCCAGGCCCCCTGAATATCCAAAGCTACCACAAAATTCCCAAAAGTGCTTTGAAATCATTGACGAAATACAGCGGCACCGCGAGAATGGCCCGAGAGCACCTTGAAGATGTTGTCGATTTAGCGACCCTCCATGACATTATCCATGAATATGTCATGATCAAACTTCTTGTTCTATCTTTGGAAGGAAGGGTGCTGTGGTGGTACAGATTGCTCAGGCCCAAAAGCATCTGCTCATGGGATGACTTAGCGAGGGCATTGATTGATATGTTCAATGGCTCTCAGGATCCCTTCCATCTCTTCACATACCTCTCCACCATCAAGAGAGCACCCTCGGAGGGTATCATGGATTTCAATGTTCGATTCTATAGAAGTTGGAAGAGAATTCCACTAGAGATCCAACCGACGCCTGCCCAAGCCCATCTCTTTTATGTTTGGGCCTTCCACCCGGACGTAAGCTTCATTCTACTGTAATCCGAGGAATGAAGGTTCCCTCAAATATTTGAGGAGGCAATACGAGAAGAATGACTTTTGCTCCTATCGGGAAAGTGGCAGTGGAGAGAAACTCCATCACTTCCTCTGATAATTACTGCTCCTATCTATCCAACGCAGTACTCATCATGGGGCATTCCTCACACTAAGTCGAGACCTGACATGCAGTCATTTTAAGCTCAGGAAGTAGACCTCATACTAGCTCAACAATGGAAGTACGCAAGCGTGGACCACCTAATGAACAACATGGCTATTCGCAATCTCCATCAAGAGGTGAACCGAGAAGAGAAGCAGACTCGAGTGGTAGAACCCGAGAACAAAGAGGGCACATTTTTGCACCTTTTTTGTATCCCAAGAGATGGCATGCAAGTTTTCAGCCAAAGCTCATCAAGCCAGTCCGATTCAAAGGATGAGCTCGAAGGGATCCTGGAGGACTACTCTTCATCGAAAGAACCTTGTTACCCTATCAGTGGGATGGAAGAACATGTACTCGGCCTTCATTTGGATGAATCTACAGAATTCTAGCATTGGGTCTGGTATTGGTTCCGGCTATCCCTAAGACCAATGCCCCAAGAAGGCTTTCAAGTGGCAAACTTCTTCGCCAGTAATATGGGCACTAGCAAGGACGAAAATTGGCTGCGTTGTTTCCTCTTCACAGCATGGACAACTTCAGGAAGGGTCCAGCCAAACCTCGAGGGTCTGCTAAAGTACAATCAGATCTGGTCTGGACACTACAGGTTTACCGAATAATCACCTAAAGTGAATCCATGGTGGCGGCATGCCCATTATGCCGCAAGCCTGTGTGAATATTGTAAATAGTTCGACTATTAAATAAAAGTGTTGCTCAGAAACTCAGGATGAGTTTTGGACTCGGCAGCACTCCAAAAAAAAAAAAAAACTCCTTCGGGAAAAGGTTTCCCAAAGTAACCAATGAAAAATGGTTCGTAGCAATGACTCGGACTAAGTCCCGAGAAGTACTGCGCCAAGGGGAGTTCAAGCGAAATAGTTTTTGAAGGAGGACCGGCGAACCACCTTCGGCAAAGAGAACTACTTCGGGCCCGAAGCATAGAGAAACAGCTCGCACCAAGGGTTTGCCCCGAAGCACTTCAACTCTAACTTTGGCTTCACCAACTCGACAACAAAAAAGGTAGGGGCATTTAAAACATGCCTAGGGGAACGTGTCAATAGTCGCCTTCAAAAGCGTCCGAAGCGGGTGAGTTAAATGAAAATGTGGTGGGTACGTCCTCTAAGGATTCATTTAGGAGAAATTTTCATGCTCGGGTACAAAGTGGCAGAGGGTCACTCTTCTAAAGCAAGCCGTAATCATCGTAACACACAGCCCTGTATACCACTCCACCATGCGGTGAATTAGATGAAGAGACGCATATTCAATTATGGTAAGTGCCTTAAATATGGGTAGTTGCCTTCTAGGGCTATATAAGGTAGGCTCCAACAGCAAGAAAGCTATTTGCTCGATAATTTATGCAAACTACGCTACTAGCCTTCAAGCTCTCCTATCTTGCACTTCGAAGCCTCCAATCTCGAAGCCCTCCGCATTGTTTTCTCCATTACCCCTAGCACTATAGGAAAGAAGAACTCTAATGAAAATGGGAAGGAACCAGAAGTGGCGGCCCCCGAGCAGCAAAAGGCAAAGGGCCATGACAAAGGGCCAAAGAAAGTTTATTTTAGTCGCTACCCCGAGAAACGAGTCATAAGAGCAAGAGAGGATTCTAAGGATGAGCAACCTGAAGAACCGCCGATTGATGCATGGGATAGGATCAAAGACACCAAGCTGTCGAGGAGCGTAGCTGAACTTAGGAGCACCATCAATTTCATGAAAAGCAAGCTCTTGGCAGACAGCAAAAGAGCTATCGCTTACTACTCCCAAATATACTGGTATCTGACACCCCCCACACATCACTACCCTGAGTTGATTGATGCCATCGCACGAAACTATCAGCCTGCCTCCAGGCAACTGGTGGATGCCTCCGGCCACAAGTTGTTCTCCATTCTGAAAGAAGATGTCCAGGCAGCCTTTGCACCACAGCAGGGCCCTCCTAAGGGGTACACGATTCGCAACGTTATTCTTAGCGAACAAATGGAGAGGTTCAAGTCCTCTAATTACATGATCAATTTTTTGTAGCAGAGCCTCAAAAGTGGGCTCCCTTTAGGCAATTTGCCCCAAATGCCCCTACCCTTAGAGGCCTTCAAAAACGTCGACATCTTCTCCATCATTGCATGGGTGGCAGGCCTATCTACCGACGCTTCGGTACACCCATGGCAGGTGCCTTTGGCTGAGTGTATTTCCAGAGGGTAATTTTATGCCCCTGATGCTTCAAGGTCGAGCACCAACCCAGTATTTTTTGACTGGGCAGAATGGGTGGCCAGGACCCTACATACGCGGCTCACCAGCATGAAGAATGCAGGGACAAATAAGTACTTTTTGCCCTGTTCTCTTCTTGTTTGGTTATTTTTCTTTTATGTACATAGAATTTTCCCTTATGTTGCTATTACAACAAGCGGCAAGGATGGAAATCCTCTGCCTGTATACCAGTGGACGCCTCTCTTATTGAATACGGAGTCCTATTATTCTTTTAACCAACAATTTTTGGGACCCGCAATGCACATGCTAACAGGGTCTTCCCCTCGGGTTCCCCTCCTCCTAAGGGACAAAGTGGTACAAGAGAGGAGGGGAGACATTTTTTAGCTAACACAGGGGCTTGTAATTCGCATTTCAGCTTCATAGGGAAGCCTTTTCTACTACCAGTCTATCCCTTCGAGTACTAGTTCGCATTTGAGGTCGCTCGGCAGAGCGATGCAACAAACACCATTTATGGCCATGGATGGAAATGGGCTCACACCTACGATTTCCCTTTCAAAATGGGAGTTATCGAGGTGTTTGCCCTCAAACAAAATGTTTTCTTGGAGGAGAAACTCGCCAATTTTGGCCTAGTCCAGCTTCCTCAGCAATGGCTCTATGACCCCTTAGGGGTAATGAGGGGCCATCTTCTATTTAAGAACTTCCATGCTTGCCCTTATCCAAAAATTGTAGAGCAGAGGAACAATCCCAACGGGAGGGATCTGGAGTGGCACTTGGAGAAAATGGAAATGCTACCTCCCTGGCACGAGTTCTACCCGATGGAGGTTGCATATGACCCAGTTCGACACCCTCTGTCGAGCCCCAACTCCACCTTCTGGAAGAAGGCAAAGGATGACTTGAAGGAGGCGGTGAAAGATTAGGATGTGGCCCAGCTAAGATAATGGTGGATAATGAGGGTCCACTGCCAAAATATGAACTCTTACGAACTTTTGGCAACTGAGAAGGACTTTGCGGCGGTCTATGAGGCCAATGCTGGGACATGGAAGCCCTTGTCCTTTTTCGACCTCATTCCCCCAGCTATACCAAGTTTGGGCGAAAGCCCAAAAGGTAAGGAAACTACTTTGAAGCTGAAGAAAGGGAAGAAGGCCAAAGCCACACCACGTAAACCACCTCAGGCACTTGTGGGAGGCCAAGGCACGAGTTTTGAGGAGTCAGAACAACTGCTGGTGAGGACAAAGAGAAAGAGGCTAGAATCAGTCCAAGTGCCTCCAAGCCATCCAAAGCGGCTTCACATAGGTTTTCAAAGCCCTTCCACTAGACAACCTACATTGGGCCCGTTCGAAGCAAACGTCGAAGGTGTAGCACCACCAAGCACCAAAATCATCCTAGATATTAATGTCATCAATGTGGAGGAGCTCCTCCAATTCAAAGGGGACGTTGAGGCAAAAACCATGGAGGTTAAAGATGTCGAAGCAGAAGAAGAACAAGAGACGGCTACACCTGAAGTCACTATAGCTACTTTTCCAAGAGGGCACTTAGGTATGCATGCTTCACCCTATGCCCAGGACTCACCTACGTCCACTACGGCCATGGCCAAAGGATCCCATCAGTCTCCCCTACAGGGCCACTCATCCCCTCACACATCGCCCACAGCTAGTCCAGGTCCATCCCACGATTTTGGTCGGGATAAGTCCATTGATATCACTTTGCCCACTCACGCTGCCATTCCCTTGATTCTTAGCAGAAGTGGAGGTATCACTTTGACACCGAGCCCTACCACCCAATTCCCCGTCTCACATGATGTGACCGCCATTGCCAAAATGCCCACTACACCCACCACCGGACCTTTTGATGAGACATCCCCCATCCACTCCCCGTATGTTTTCACTCCTTCAGCTGGTGACCCAGCCTTGTTTGAATCTAAGATGTCCTTGATCAAGGAATGCCCCCTCGCCAAGAAGCTGCTCCAAGCCCGATAGAATACTGACAAAATCTTGAAAGAGGCGAGAAATAAAAGAGGGCGAGCAATGGCTCAAGTTGAAAAATGTATCGTGTTTGATTTGAAATCTGGGAAGATGCACAAAATCAAGAAGGTCCCTAAGGTGCAGAAACCTCTGGATGAAATGACTCCAGCAGACTATGATTACCAGGAAACACCTAAAGACCTGGTGCATCTAAATGTATACAATGAATCGGCATCCATGCATGTCCGAATTGAGGCCTTTAGGGCTCATGCAGTTATCGCCAACCAGCACAGGATTGAGGCTGAGGTCGCCAATGTTAAGTTAGAAGAAGATTTGGTGAGGGTCCGCTCCAAGTTGGCAGAGGTCGAGGAACAGTACAAGGCCATGAAAAAGGAAACATGCGCCCTAAAGCTACAGGTTCTACAGCTCTAGAATACTGAAGAAAATCAGACGTCGATACAGGTCGAAAATGATCTAAAGGCCAAAGAGCTAGAAGGCAGAGTTGCACAAATGCAAACCCAGCTATACGAGAAGGAAGACCTGTCGGTGTTTGATAGGAGCAAAATTAAGGAGATTCGTGCCCATTTGCTCAATAATTTTAGGTCCCGGTGTTCCAACGCCCTCACGATACTGACCTTCATCACCAAAGCCTAGCTCGCTATTACAGAAGGAGGGCCAATCATTGATGAAGTCACACAGAAATCCAGGCGCCGGCTCAAGTTAGCCTTCGACGTCCAAAATACAAAATATCAGGACTTGCAGGTCATTGCAATGACTCAAACGGCTAGAGATTGGTCCACAGCCCAGGCCACGGTTCGTGCCTTTTTCTCCAAGGTGCAAAAAGCTCAGAAGGTGAGAAGGCTCCAAGACATCTTTGAAAATGAGCAGTGCACCTTAATGAATTATTTTTAGGACCTCTCCTCCTTGGGTTTCTCAAGTTTCATAGACGATGACGGGAACCTTCTGACTAAAGATGACCTCAAGCCAGTTTGGCTCCAATTCGAGGGTGATGTCTTAGAGATAGATGGATGGGCGGAGCCGATCTCAGAAGGGCAAATAACGGACTTCATATTGAGATACTGCAAGATGGTAGCATGCATAAATTATTTATTTATTAGGGCCAAACATGCTGACATCGGGCAGATTGATCGGTTTCATGTTTTGGTTAAGGCATTATAGGATCAAGAACCATTACAAAAGAATGCCTAGACTCATGTCCAAAGAACGATGAAACACATCCGTGATCGCCTCGAACCATTGCCTCAGCCAGAAGCCACACCAGAGGAAGAGGGAGAAGAAGGAGAAGAGGAACAAGAGGAGGGACAGACCACAAAAGCAGGGTCTGGAGAAGACCAGTAACTCTACAGCCCAATGGATCAGGGCTAAAGGGTTCTTTTGCCGAGGCGAGCTCGTCACCCCGTGAGCTGCCAAGAATGTTGACACTTTTTGTCACATTATACAAGGGGTAGAAGAATAGTAGAATTTTTGTATAATATTTCTTTGTTGAAAGTTTTTCTTTTATTTTAAGTTACAGAAATTTTGACCCTCCCTATCGCCCCTTTTATAAAATGAAGAAGAAAGAGCTTCGCTACCAAACAAGCCAAGGAAAATAGCTTCGCCGAAAGAAAAGAAGGAGAATGTGAAAAGAGCTTCGGGCCCGAAGCACTTCAAATAACCACTTCGGGCGAAAACCTTGCGAAGTAATTTCGTCAAAGAAAATACAAAGATAACACTTCGCACCTGAAACATTTTCGATAGCCGCTTCGGGCGAAAGTTTTGCGAAGCAGCATCCAAGCAACTTCACCAAATAATGAGAGCATAATCCAAATCAGCTAAGGTAAGGAAACTACTTCAAGCCCGAAGTATTCCCGACACCTACTTTGGCCAATTTTCACCCGAAGCAGTGGGGCCCAAAGCAAAATGACAATGTGTCGGAAACAGAAGAGTGCTTCAGGAGGATATTCCCCGAACCGCAATTTTGAGAAATAATCGGGCCAAAACATTTTCCAACCGAAGCAGTTTTGCCAACAAAGGACAAAAGGCCCCATTTCAAAGATGGAATTCGCTTGGCACTCGACATCCCTGAAGTAGTTTCTGCAAAGCATTATTTTGTGAAGAACAAATCAAGGAGAATATACTTTGGCCCAAGGCTTCGGCAAGGCGGAGACATAGCGAAGCACTTTTTGGGCCCACATTCCAAGGCAGGCAGCTTCCCAAGGTGATCGAAAGCCCCTTATAAATACCCTTTCTTGCCCGATAAGTCCATTGACCAATTTTGGCAAATGAAAGGGACGAAACAGTCCTCAAAGTAAAACTTGGTGGGCGTAATGATCACTCAAGCATAGCATCTAGAAGCCAGGGACACTCGGGTGGCACATTAAATGAATATTTCCATGGTTGACCCAGTCACAGTTGCCAGTTTCAAAAATTGATTTGAAAACTCAACCGCAGCAGCCGTGAGGAGCCGATTTCTCAGAGCCCGAGGGTGTACTCCACCATTTTTTGTAATAATGACTTAGAGGGTCGGGTCCTCTATAAAAACCCAGGCATGTAATGTAAAAATGGGGGGAACTTTCTGCTAGAAAGCTGCTGTAACTTGATGTCCTGCGTCTAATACTAAAGATTTTTGTACTCCATTTCTCTCTTTTATGCTGCCTTCTGTGCTTAATTCTTTTGTCTATCTGCACTCGTATACTGAGACTCTGAATCCTGAATTCGGTGTGCGATTAGGGACTGTACCCTAAAATTCACCCTAAAGGATACATAGGAGAGGAAAAACATCATATAAGCTTTCTTTTATGCTGCTTGGTGGGTCGTGGTTTCTGTTATTCCCTTGTCTCGATCGCTGTTACTATGAACCCTAAATTCCAGTGAGAGAGAAAGGAGAACCCTGTGAACTCATCCAGAGGATACATAGGAAAGTGGGTATCGCATTTCTTTTGTCTATTCTTGGTGTTCTTTGCTGCTATTCAAGTTATCAGTGAGTGATCGTGCTTCCTGTTCTTCCCCACCTTGAATCATCAATCTCTAACCCTTATCCTTTTTATTTCTTTCTCTAACCCGAACTCCTTTTATCTATTTCCTGCACTCTTATCTCAAACCCCAAAAGTAGATTAGTATAGGATCCGGCCTTTCTTCAGAGATCGGCACGAGGGGCATCTCTTCCCCTCGGCATTTCAATGTTGGTCGCAGGTCCAGGGCATGCAAACCCACCAAAAGTCCTTTCCTGTGTGGATTTGATGACCAACAGTACCTCTTAAATATTTGAGAATCCACTTTACTACCTCCTAATACCTTTTTTTTGGGTTGCTCATAAACCTAATCACAACTCCCATTGCATGTGCTATATCTAGCCAAGTGCACACCATCACATACATCAAACTACCAATTGTTGATGAATAAGGAACCTTGGACATGTAGTCTATCTCCTCATGTGTCTTAGGACACATATATTTGGTCAGTTTAAAATGATTTGCCAAAGGTGTACTAACAGGTTTTGCATCTTGTATATTAAATATTTCCAACACCTTCTCAATGTACTCACCTTGAGACAATGTTAATTTATGATTTTTCATGTCTCTTGTTATTCTCATACCAAGGATTTGCTTTGTAGCACCCAAATCCTTCATTGCAAATGAATCTGCCAATTTTATTTTGAGCACATTTATATCCTGCATATCAGACCCTGCAAAAAGCATATCATCTACATACAATAACAGGATAATATAGTTACCATTATCCAATCTCTTAAAAGAAACACAATGGTCAGAATAACATCTACAATAACCTTGTTTTGATATAAACCTATCAAATTTCATATACCACAACCTTAGAGCTTGCTTTAGGCCATACAAGCTCTTTTTCAACCTGCATACTAATTCCTCCTTCCCTTTGACCTCATACCCCTATGGCTATTGCATATAAATCTCTTCCTCCAAATCCCCATGGAGAAAAGTTATTTTTATATTTAACTGTTCAAGATACAAATCGTCTACAACCACTAGGCTTAAAACAATTCTAATTGAAGTCATTTTCACAATAGGAGAAAAACATTCATCATTATAAATACCTTTCTTCTATGCAAACCCCTTTACAACCAGTCTAGCCTTATACCTATTTTTACCTCCATCTTCTTATTTCACCCTGTAAGCCCATTTATTTTGCGATAGTATTTTTCCTGCAGGAAACTAAACCAGATATCAAGTTTGATTGTGTACCAAGGAGTCCATATCCTCTTTCATGCCTTACTCCCACTTCTTCCTAGTTTTCATCTGCATCACATCTTCATATGTTTCTAGTTCACCAGAGTCAAACAATAATACATAATATAATGAAGGATAGTAACATTCAGGGAGTCTACTTATCTTGGTAGATCTTCTAACAATATTTTTAGGAGTTTGAGGTGCTTGCTACTACTGTTGTTGATTTTCTAGCACCTTTAGAGTTTCAATTTCATCAAGCACTATGTATTTTGTGTTTACCTTTTCCCTGTTTCTTTTGCGAAAACTGGCCTTTATAAATGACTTTCTCATTATATACCACATCTCTACTCCTAATGATTTTGTGATTTTCATAATCCCAAAAATTATAATCAAAATCATTAACTCCATATCCAATGAAAGTGCATGTCTTGGATTTTACCTCTAGTTCTATTTTATTTATCAATATGCACGAATGCTTCACAACCAAAATTCTTAAGAAATAAGTAGTTAATAGGCTTACTTATCCATGTATCTTCTAGAATCCCACCATCTAGAGAACTTGAAGGCCCTATATTTATTAAATAAACAACAGTATCCATATCATCTGCCCATAACTATAAGGGCAATCCTGCATGTAATCTCATACACCTAGCACATTCCATGATAGTCTTGTTCATCCTTTTTGACACACCATTTTCTTGTGGAGTTCTTAGAACCATATTTACTCTATGAATCCCATGGTATGAACAATAACTATAAAACTCTTTTTTGTAGTACTCACCTCCATTATTTTATCTTAGACACTTCAACTTATATTTTGTCTCGTTCTCAACTAAAGCTTTCCATTTCTTAAAAGTATCAAAGACATCTAATTTATTTTGAATATAATAAACCTAAGTTTTTCTAGTTGCATCATCAATAAACATAACATAATAATAAGAGCCACCAAGAGATGATACCTGAGCTGATACCCATACGTTTGTATGCACAAGCTCTAGCTTTTCACTTTTTTTCTTTCCCAACTCTGAGAAATCTGACTCTTGTTTCCATAAACATAGTACTCACAAAAATCCAAATCAACCTGCTTCAAACTTGGTAATAATTTCCTTGTGTAGAATCTGCATCCCCTTCTCACTCATGTGACCAAGCCTATGATACCATAAATCTGAATCCGTTCATGTAGATGCTAAAGCAATAGAAATATCAGTATTACCAGTACAAACATACAATGTACCTAACTTCTTTTCTTTTTCTAATATCAATGATCCTTTAGCAACCTTCCACAAATTTGTTGAGAATGTAATTGTACATCCTTCACTATCCAACTACCCTATGGAAATTAGATTTCTTCTCAAATTAGGAATATGCCTTACCTATTTTAGAAACCATTGGTTTCCATTCGATAATTTTATCTATATCTTACCCTTTCCAATTATTTTACATGGTCTATAATCACCCAAATAAACCTGTCCAAAATCACCTTGAACATAATCAAGACAATATTTCCTATGGGGTGTGTCATGATATGAATCCCCTAAGTCTAGCACCCAAAAATAATTAATATTATCTAGTGAAAGGATTAAAGCATCTTGCAATACATCACCTACTACATTTTCTTCTTGATTATCTTGTTTTTCATCTCCATGTTTTTCTTTTCGAGACCATCATTCTCTTTTCAGGTATCCTTTCTTCTCATCCCTAGACTCTTTAATCTCACCTTTTATCTCCCCCTATTTTCCATAGTCAACGCATTACCTGATGTCTCACCTATGCTTTTTCGCCGTGTTTCCTCACTAAGGATAACACCAATAACTTCATTAGATTTTAAAGTATTTTTATTGAAAACATAATTACTCACAACCATGACCAAGCCATTCTAGCTTTCTGGTAATGAGCATAAGATCAAAATATCCCTAACCTCACCAAATAAATTTACTCCAAAAAAATTTAATTGATTGGTAATCGTGTTAAACTCATTTAACTGATCAGTGATAGACCCACCTTTTGACATCTGTATATTAAATAAATGCTTCATAATAAATACCTTGTTTGAAGCTGAGGATTTTTCATACAGTTTGTCCAATGCCTTCATTAGATCCTCCATTGTTTCTAGTGCCTTTTGGTCAAGAAATTCCCATTCTTCATCTAATAACTTCATTGACTTCTTTACTTTTTTACCTGATGGTAGGTACAGATCCTTCTGATATATATAGTCCTCCATTTGCAACTTCTAAAGTTGGTAATTTTAGTCATTAAACTTCTCAATCCTAAAACTACCTTATTTTGCCATTGCTCCCACCCGAACCAGGAACCCTCTTTTCAAGTACATTTTCAAATCCTAGGATCTAATACCAATTGTTAGGATTAAATAATAAAACACAAGCAATAAATAAATGCAAAAATAAAATGTAGAAGAATAAAGCAATACATGAGACACATATTTACGTGGTTCACCCAATGTGGGCTATGTCCACAAAAAAATAACCATGCCTCTTCTTTCATCCAAAAAATCATGAAGGGATACAACCTACAAAAAATCCATTGTAACTTCCTCTTCGCTCTCTCGTCGTCTCTTACAATACGTACACACGCACACTACCATCCATTTAGCCACCATACATCATCCATATATAAAAAAATGCATTACAATTTTAGGGTAAAAAACCTGTCATTTGATCAATGACCTAATAATAAATGATCTAGAATCACATAGTGACCCCCTAGCATACGTTAGTAGGGGGGCGTTGCCCCCTTACACTTCCCCTTTCATGGAGTGGGTCTAGATGCGACTAAAAACAAGGCCTCGAAATTAATCAAGCTCCACAACCAACAAAGAGAATTCTCATTCACATTTGAATTTGAAATATAGATAAAATCCTCACCTAGAAATCCATTCGAGGAGTTATCTAGCATGGATTTCTCAAGATTCGTCAACTTAGAAACTACTTTCTCCATCAAGGAAGCTCTAGGGATTGCAACTAAATTACTATTAATCGAGCCCCTACTCACCAACAAATTTGGAACCTGGAAATTTTCCTTTTCTAGAACATAACCCAAGGAGAAATTTTCTTGCAAGGACATCTTCAAATCCACTATTTCAAGATCTATTTTTCATCTAGAACTACATTAGGACCAACAAAAATCCCATAGACAAAAACACTCTAGCTCAATTTCAGGTTTAAATTTTGAGAGTAAATATCACATAGGTACCAATACTTGCTTGGGTCTAACTTGGAGTAGTCATCAATCTCCACAACCTTAGGAAGATCCACACCTACCTCTAAATAAAAAAATCCCCATTCTCCCATTGTTTCTTCCAAACTTCATAGTCAAAATGGGGATTAGGAATAGTTTGATCCTAATCTCTTTTCAAGGGGACACCTGTACCACCAGCAAAATTCACCCTTCCTCTCCCCCTCAAACTTCCTCTCCATCTCAAAGGATGATTTGTAAAACTCATAATCACTCCTCACAAGTAATTTAAAAACATAAGTGTCATTTTGACACAAAAAAATAATTTGCTATTATGTTATGATGGACAAAGATAATATAATTGTATTTTGATATTCCCTGTTAAAGTTTAAATCTACCTACAAGTTTGCATAAATGTGTCAAACATAATGATTAAGAGGATATTATAGTGTAATTACAATGATAGGTGTTAGTTCTATAAAATGTGTTGATTCTAGGTTACATTAGCAAATTTACATCAATAAATACATAGCTAACAATTTACATATTTTTGTTTCTAGTAGGGTCTAATCCAATTCTATATTCCATTTGCTCATTTTCTCTCCACTCCTTTCCTAATATAATTGAGGTTAGGTGTATATTCCCTTTCCTTGAGAGATAAAAATCAAAATAAGAGTCCTTTAAGTGAGGAGATCCAATAAATGTACTTCATTTGGCAAGGTTGGATGAGTATCTTTAATAATGTAAAAGCAAGTGAATCTTACATTAACATCATTAAATTTTACACAAAAACATCAAGTTTAAAATATGATTTCCTCCCATGATAAGATATTCAAAGGACAAAAAACATCAAAAGCATGAGAATATTATAAACTAAAATAGGACTAATGACCATCCTTTAGTAGCATTAATTAGTTGACAATTGTTTACATTTGAATGCAATTTTTTTCAAGTCAAGATAAGTAATATTTTTATGAGCCCTTAAGGTCATCCACCTTTCCATTTATTACATCAACTCCCAAACATGCAATGATCAGTGTATATATTATTTTGCTTCTCTCTAACTTTTACATTTTTCTCCTTTTCTTGAACTTCCCTAGTTAGGTAAGCCACCTAGAATAAGCTATTATTGTAACAACCACCAAACTCAATATAAGGATATATATATATATTAAACACAAGCAAGATTATCAAGAGTCATAATATTTTTCTCTTCAGCATTCAAGGTTTCACTACATTTGAGTTCATTGTCGCTGCAAATGACACTCATTGGACATGAGTGGCCAACATCCTGTAGTTTCTAGGGTTCACCTTGCTAAACCTCTTCATTTAGAAGGATGCCATAGTAGTTCCCCCACCTTTTCCATACCTTAATTGTCATACAAAAATATGACCATAGTGTAGGAATTTTCATTTAAGGCCCATAACACTTAAAGGGGAATGCCTATTCCCCAAATTTAGCCTAAGTCCATATAGGTAGGCTAATCAGGGCATAAAGCCTTATTTCTTAGTTACCACATCTTTGTGGGATAACTAAGGTCATTACCTCTCAATTTGGTAATGAACATGGTCACCTAAATCTACATTTTTGAAGTACCACCACTACTATCTTGTGAATGATTCCTATAGCCTCCCAACTATGGGAATACCTGATCCTCACCATTCAAGGTGTATTAATTCACAAGTATATAGCTATTGCATTCTCACAAATCCTCCTAGGATTGGATTATTTTCTTGATCTAGGTCCTAAAAGCAGTTCTAGATCCAACCCAAGAACTCTTCCTTAACCCAAGATAACATTTAAGCAAAATATAAACACTCTCTCTAATAATTAAATTCTTCACTTGATAAAACAACATGCTTTAAGCTATAGCACAAAATTGGACTTGAGAACAAGATATATATATACATATATATATCACATCTCATAAAACATAAACTTCAGAATAATAACACCACTAAGGAGCATTTCTTCAATTTAAAATACCATAAATTAAATAGATCCCATGTGCTAACATAAATCCATGCATAGAAGCATTTATATAGAAATAAAAATGATGAATCACAATGGTATCTATTCTACTTAAATATTACAATAACCTTTCACATAAAGTAGATCACAAGATAACATTAACTTTCAAATAAAAGTACTTAGACAAATAAATCATTCTTGATTTTGTTTCAATGATCAAGCTCTCATTATCTTACAAAGCTACCTAGCTATCAATAACTTGAAAATTTTCATCTATGTAACTTTCATTTACATAACAAATTTACATTCCAAAACAAAATAAGGCCATCCATCTAAGAGGTCTCCATGCCACCTTCTCTCTGCAACCTTCTTCAAGAAAAGGGATTGCCCATGAATTGAAGAATACTTAGGGATCATGAAATATCTTTATATAAATATGCAATGCAATTTATCATGTTCTAAGTAAATTGCAAGCAACCATGCATAAGCATTAAAAAGACAAACAAACAAGGAGAGAATCCCATACTTCTTTCTATAATGGACCCTTTACCTACACAAGTCTTAGGAACCATTATAATTGTTTTTCCTTCCTCAAAGCAAATAACAAGACAAAAAAACAAGGAGAGAATCCCATACTTCTATCTATAATGATCCTTTTACCTAAAAAAGTCTCAAGAACCATTATAATTATTTTTCCTTCCCCAAAAAATAGAAACAAACTATATTTCCTTATTCTTCTTTTAAAGGACATTCACCCATAGCCAAGTTTCTATACAAAGGAAGTGCTAAAAAAACTTGAATACTCTTATATAAAATTTACATATTTTCTTATGCAAAATAATACTAAAATAGCTTTGCCAACTTTTCCTTTTAAATGAGAAAGAACATACACAAAACTCCATCCAATACTCTTGCAACATTTAATACAAAGGATTCAACTTCTCCAAAAATTATTCTTTTATTTAACTCCCAACTATCATGAGTTATTACATTACAAAATAAATAAAAAACATCAAAGGTTTACTTCATTATTTAAGAGACCCAACCTCCAAAATAAATATCACTAATCATTAAAATAAAAGTGACATATTGGATGGTCATCACCAAGTAAGAACCAACACTCACTTGACTTACATCCAAGCATACAAACGAACACTGACTCAAAACAAAAAGGTATCCAAATGCCACCCAAGGAGTCTATCCAAGTTATCTAGGAGAACAAACATCACATTGGCCAACTACCAAATAGAGGATAACCCATTCATCTACCCAAATCATAACTCTAAAAGGGTGTACAAGTTGAAAATACTCAATGCAACTCAATTTTCCCAAACTGCAACTATAAAATAGATACAACACTCCCTCGAAATACCCACCAAAGCCTTCTAAATATAGAGATAACACAATAAAGAATGAGCTAGCTAAACACTAGTCTAGAGAGATGTAACCAAGTAATTGCCTAGGTGATGTCTAAACACCTAACTAAAAAAAATGGTGATCAACTTGGAAAAATATAATCTGAGGAACTTTATAAGCATACACAAGTAGAGAAGCCATAGGCTTATCTAAACTAGGTTTATGAACATCAAGAAGAAATTCAATGTTATAACAAATGCAAGAGATAATCTACAACCATAATAAAACAACAAAAAAGTCATTTGGCCATAACATAACAACATTGCATTTAAAAGGTGCTACCTTGGGCAAGAATTTCCAAGGTCACCCAATCCAGAATAGTGTTGCAACCTCCTTCCTTCCTCCAAGTCTGAGCTCTAATCCTCCAAAAGTTCCCCCCAACACATCTTATTCCCATTCAAATAATCTAGGTTTTAACCTTCTTGCACGGCTAGGGTAACACATGGAATGTTTTCAAGAATACATTCTTTAATTTGCCATATTTTTACTCTCTTAAATTAGAGCACTACCAAGCATGATAATTTTCATAAATATAAAGGCTTACCAAGCTTAATCAACCATATTAATTTACTTAAATATTCATTAATTAAATAATTGCAACATTTATTTATTTTTTATTGGTAGAAAGGGTGTTGAAAGGTCCCTGAACCTTGTACAAGAGAGATTACAAGAAATCCATAACGACCGAGGTGGTCCAAGAAGAAAGGAATAGAAAGCTGGCAAACCTTTGCACTAGGGAAGGTTTCATGAAATCGCGACCAAAATGGTGATGTAGCGAAATCGCAACAAGTTGCGCCGTTGATGCCAATAGAAGAAAGGAAGTCACAAAATTGCGACAAGAAATGCCATCAAAACCGAAGAAGGGAAGAAGTCGTGATATTGCGACCTGTTGAAAAGTGTCGCGATATTGCGACAAGTTGCTAGGTTGGAGCCGGACAAGAAGAAGAGTCGCGAAATCGTGACAAGAATGAAGATTGCAGCCAAAATAGAAAATGAGTTGCAAAATCACGATGAAAGTGGAAGCCTGCTATCGAGAAGAGAGTGTCACGAAATCGCGACAAGAATGAAGACCACTGCCGAAGAGGAAAATTTTCGTGATATTGCGACAAATTGGGAGACCGCTACCAAGACAAAAAAGTGTCACGAAATCGCGACAATCTGGAGGACCGTAGCCGAGGACAAAAAGTGCAGCAAAATCGTGAAAATCTGGAAATCTGCAGCCGAGGAGGAAAAGTGTCGCGAAATCGCGACAAGAAGGAAGACCGCCGTTGGAGAGAAAAAATGTCGCGAAATCGCGACAAAAAGGAAGACCACCGTTGGAGAGAAAAAATGTCGCGATATCGCGACAAAAAAGGAAGACCGCCGTTGGAGAGAAAAAAGGTCGCGATATCGCAACAAAAAGGAAGGCCGTTGTTGGAGGGAAAAAAGGTCGCGATATCGTGACAGAATGGAAGACCACCGTTAGAGAGAAGAAATGTCGCGATATCACAACAAAAATGGAAGACCGCCATTGGAGATAAAAAAGGTCGCGATATCGCGACAAAATGGAAGACCGCCATTGGAGAGAGAAAAAGTGTCGCGATATCACGACAAAAATGGAAGACCGCCGTTGGAGAGAAAAAAGGTCATGATATCGCGACAGAATGGAAGACCGTCGTTGGAGAGAGAAAAAGTGTCGCGATATCGTGACAAAAATGGGAGACCACCGTTGGAGAGAAAAAAGGTCGCGATATCACGACAGAATGGAAGACCGCCATTGGAGAGAGAAAAAATGTCGCGATATCGCGACAAAAAGGAAGACCGTCGTTGGAGAGAGAAAAGGTGTTGCAAAAACGCGACATGAAGCAAGGAAGCATCTGAAGGCCAAAAAGTGTCGCGATATCGTGACAAGTTTGCAAAAAAGCACCCGGAGAGAAAAAGTGTCGCGATATCGTGACAGAATGGAAGACCGCCGTTGAAGAGAGAAAAAAGTCTCGATAATGCGACAAGCTGAGATTTTGCAACCAACTGTGAAAAGTGACGCGAAAACGCTCCAAGATGCCAAGATGCAGCCACAAGGGAAAAACCCGGAGCCCAGTAACCCACTCACATTGTGCAAACATTGGAACTTGAAGAAGCATCCCTTAGGCCGATTGGAAAGGAATCTCTCCAAACTTGAATGTTTGTTGCGTCAACTCCCTTGTTAGCAAGCCAGTCCACAGCTTTGTTTCCTTCCCGGTATTGATGTTGAATGATTAATTCTGGGTAAAAGCCAATTAGTGTCTTGCATTATTCGAAGATGGAAACAAGGGCCCAGGGAGGCACAGAGGTTCCATTGAGCCAGTTGATGCAATGCAATGAGTCTCCTTCTATGATGAGTTTATTGATAGTCAAACCTACCAAGAGAATCAAGCTTTGGAGCAAGGCCCGAGCCTCGGCCATATTATTAATATCAATGGTTAATATTAATTATTAACCTTGATATTAGCATTCTCAAGTATTAATAATGCTAAGTGTATTAATACTTCTTAAATTAATTGGTTCTATGCTTTTAGATTTAATCAAAACTAAAGCTTAACCAAGTCCATAATACATTATGTTGCTTTATCCTTGAGTAGGTGGATTTTTAAGATAACCATACATTATCTCCTACCTACTAATAATGTGTTAGGATTCTACTCCTAACCACCATACTAATCACATTATTAGTTAATTATTTAATCACTCTCTCTTTCACAAAGGTTGTGACCTTTGATCACACCTTCACACTCGTAGAAATAGGCATTTCATTTGGTATAGTTGAGGCATCGAAGAATATAATTATTAATTAATTGTTGGGTTCCCCATACAATACAACAACGATTCCTTAATAAAAGTGATTCCTTTTTATTATTATAGCATTATAATCAATCTTTCTCTATTGGGTTCACTACATCTGGTATCAGAGTCGTGATCCAAAAGGACATATTTATCATTTTTTATCGAGTTTTTTTTACCACATTCAACCATTGTCATACACTGCTAAGACTCGAAGGTATTATTAACAATCGGGATAGCGAGAAATAGCAGGCCAAGCACAGGGTTAAAAATAGTCTCAAAGATAAATATAAGTGGTCATCATCCTTAATCTACACCAACCATTTGTATTACTCATCGACAATCTGCGACTAACACCTGCATCGACGGGAATTTTCCATAGCAGCAGCATCACATCCATAGCGATCGGCCTCGGCGACAAAGTAGGACATCTAAATAAATAATGATGACCTATACACCATCACCAGAACACCGGCGAAAACTCCTACCCACTCTACGATCAAGCAAGAACATACAAGCCTTGCAGTTTTTGGCGACTCCAAGGCAGCGAGAAGAAAAAATATATATTTTTTATAAAGTTTACAAGGTTTAAGAACTAATTTCTGGCCATCGGGAACGAAATTTTTAGCGATTACATATAAAGTTTAATTCTTTTCTGAAATTCTTGCTCATTCGACAAACGCAAACGAATTAAATATTCTCCAAGCGTTTATTTTTTTAGCTCGCCGATGAATATAGTAATTAAACTGTCCACAAAAAAAAACTTCTTGCAGCGTAGAGAGTCATTTCCTGCGAGCTGCATCAATTTCGCAATTGAAAATTATAAAATAAACATCAATAAACTAAGGTTTAATTTAAATCCCTACGTTGGAAAAAGAGAACGATGGCAAGGAGTTCACCGTCAGGTGTAAGGCGGGGAAAAGATTTAAAAAAAAATCTTGGGATAAAATCCCACATAGGCAAGGCAGAAATTACAAAAAGGTTTATAACAAGTATACCGCATACACTTCAGTGTGACTTCGGTCACGTTCCTCCTCAAAATCCTTCGCACGAGAATCGGTCCAATAAACTTCAACTAAGTTGACCTCAAAATTCACACTGTGTTGACCACTATTTTATCGCTCATGTCTGTTGTTCCCCTTGATCCTACCACCTCCTGCTCATTCAGCCACTACCACCTTGTTCCCCTCTCATCCCTTGTGTCGATCGCCTGCACCTCGACTGTTGTTTCCACCCGCTTGCACCTCCACCCGACCTTGTGCCTTGTGTCGTTTGTCTCCACTCGACCCTACCGCGGAGCACTGCCACAAAAATTTGACACCAAATTTTGCATAGTTGTGAACAACAGCTAATCTTGAAATTTTGCTAAAATATTGCATAATTTTTGCTAAACATTGCCAAAAGTTGCCCCTAATATAAATTTTGCTAAGACTTGTTACTATTGCAAATTCTTGCTAAAAGTTGTCAAGGCATTGAAAATTCTTGCTAATTCTGCCACTTACGAAGGTTATAAAATCTCCAAAACCTAACCGCAATGGTCGAAGGATGACTTTTATGCAATTTTTAATGATAATTTTCAAGAAATTTTTGTGACGACTTTCAACACTTTTTGCGACACCTTTTTGCCAAACGACTATGCAAATGGCCAATGGAAGAATATATCACGACCCCAACCTACTTTTGCTACTTAATCTTGCCCACCTACGTCAAATCACATCAGTGAGTGTATATAAAATTCAGTTCTAGGATATCGCCAATCGCATCACAGGGTTTGACGAATCAGTCCTCATAAGTGGGTTCATCAATGGATTGAAAGAAGAAATTAGAGTAAATATCATGATGTACACTCCTGACAGGAAGCCATTGGATTAACCTTGTTAGCCGATGATACATTCAATGTTCAACGTCAACATGGGGAGCAACCTATTGATAAATCAACATTCATGCACACTATTCCAAAACACAAACCCTTGCCAATTAAGTACCTTAGCCTACAAGAAATGGAGGAGCGACAAGCGAACGACCTCTGCTATAATTATGATGAGAAAATTGGGCCCCTTCATTGTTGTGCTACACAAACATTGTATTTATTGAATATAGTTGATCCCTGTCACTCCATAGAGGAAGAAGGTGAGGAAGATGTGCACGACATGACCAAAGCACCTGATCATAACAATGAAGGAAATGAGGTCGATGTGCAAGAAGTGCTCGATGCACCATGAAAATATGAGGTAGACATCCATGCAGTAAACAATGAAGGCAATACATACACTCTCAAAGAACTATACACAATTTCATCGCCATTAGTGAGTTCTCATTGTATAGGCAACCTGATTCAGAAAGGAGGCAAAAGAGTGAGTGCACCTTTATTTTCCCTTCATTCTACACAGGAAGAATCGGCTAAAGCAGAAGCCTACCGTCATCACAATTCTCCTAAGGAAGATTCTACTATTCTTTCTAGCAACCCCCCACTAATGCTTCGACCTTCAATATATCCTTACCTTTGAAAAAATGACATTAAAATAGTACAAGAACTTGCACAAATTCAACTAGAAAAACAAGCAACGAAGCTCCTTACTTTGAGCTTTGAGGACAAAGCTCTTCTTTAAGGAAGGTGGCATGTTAGGATTCTACTCCTAACCACCATACTAATCACATTATTAGTTAATTATTTAATCACTCTCTCTTTCACAAATGTTGTGACCTTTGATCACACCTTCACACTCATAGAAATAGGCATTTCATTTGGTATAGTTGAGGCATCGAAGAATATAATTATTAATTAATTGTTGGGTTCCCCATACAATACAACAATGATTCCTTAATCAAAGTGATTTCTTTTTATTATTCTAGCATTATAATCAATATTTCTCTATTGGGTTCGCTAAATAATGACTCCCTTGCCAATAGCAAGCTCATGGCCCAACAATGTATTCAAATAGCAAGCAAATGCAAATGCAACTACATGAAGGGTCTACTTTACCCTTGAGCTATCGATGAACAAGTCATCAACCATAATTTCCCAAATTTTCTCTCAACTTAGGTGGTTACCCCTTTTCAATCCATCAATGAGGGTGTTGGTCGTGCAACCAAAAATGCATCAGTAGTACCATATTCCAAGAGTAGAAATTAATCACAAAGTGTGACTACTTCTTTTATTGACATCATAAAAATGAGACTATGCATTAAATTTCCATACAATAATACATAAGTCAATGTCAAGAATAAGTCCCACCAAGGAGGGGTGTTACAATTAGAGTAGGATATTAGAATGCCTACTCTAAACAATAATTAACCAGATCCAAAATAATTCCTGGATTTAACAAACTAATTGTGTTGAAGGAAAAATTGTCTAACAAACTTTCAAATGCAAGGAGAAGAGACTAATAGCCCAAATAAAATGGCCTTCCAAGAAACTTATTCCTAAAAGTTTTAGGATAGTGATAAAAAACATGTTAAACTTGTTTGGTAGCTTTTCATGACTAGAATGTATGCTTAGTTGTCTTCAATATCTTATATACTATACAAGACTAGTAACTGATTCTTAAATGACTCCAAAAATATTTGACAATGAGCCTATGATGTATAATGTATTGATCCAATGATTTATCCTTCACTAAAGCTCTAGATGTTTATACATTCATACTTAACTAAATCATGATAGAAGTTTTGAATTCATAATTATCTATCATCAATATGAGGAGCAATAACTAAATGGGAAATCATGTGCCTAA
This sequence comes from Wollemia nobilis, assembly GCA_028583015.1. Lineage (NCBI taxonomy): Eukaryota > Viridiplantae > Streptophyta > Pinopsida > Araucariales > Araucariaceae > Wollemia > Wollemia nobilis. The sequence continues at coordinate 14,227,915 of JAQPPZ010015824.1, forward strand.
AAATTTCCCTAGTTGAAAATTATGATAGGTGATAATTGTTGAATTATGAAATCCTCTAATTGAATTTTCACCCATAATTTTGTTTCAATAATTGGAAGAAGAGAAATCATATTTTAGGTCATGACCCCACTAATAATGCTAATCTAATTGATCTAAGTATAGAAAAGTAAATTTGAGAACATACAATGTAAGAGATGTAAAGTAAAGACAATAAAAGAAAATATGGCCATAACTATTGTAGGATTAGTGCATGATCAATTGATGCATATGAAGATAATAAAATAACATTAGTGTATTCCAATACATGTGAGGTTTATAATAATAGAAACAAGGGCCAATAGAAAGCAAAATAAAAGTATCATCGTCACTATGCATTACATAGGTCAAAAGGGTAGTGCCATAATAAGCAAATGTTATCAAAATCCTTCTATTATTCTAAAATGAGTTTGAGAGTACAAATTGATTCTACAAAGTGTAGCTCTAATTTTATCAAATGGGTAAATGATGTTTATAATGGAGACCATAACTTATATTTATAGTAACTTATTTGCCTAAGAGTTGCCTAAAGTAAATAGATTTTATTTATGGTAAAATCTCCATTTTAGGGGCATCTTTAGCAATATGGTACATCTTTAAATTTTACATGCTTTCAAATATTTTCTAAAAATGTTTAGAGGTCCTCTAACTCCTTATGACCACCATATAGAGACAAAATATTATTTTCTTGATGGTTTCCATGAATTTTATACTAACCCCTATCTTGCTTGAGCTTAAAATAATAATTTTTCAATCTAGGAGAAGCAATTTGTAAATCTAGAAAATGGTGAATTACCAATTATAGAATATAAATCACACTTCCTAAACTTGGCCTATTTTTTTGTAGTTTTCCATTTTTAATATATGAAATATTACTCTTAGGGCTACAAAATTTATTGTTCTTGCTTCTCATGGCCCAATCTTGGTATGAATTTCAAGGTAGTATCTAAGCTACTATATTTCTATCAACTTCTTAGGGTGCTATGATTGATTGGCAAGAGATTCTAGATCTTGCCTTCATCATTGGACACAAGAAAATTAAAATTGGGATCAACCCACAAAAAAATTATAAAATTAGCGGTTCAACTTGGTTGTTTTCTAAGACAATAGGATTGGAAGTGTCTACCAATTTACATCATTAAGCAACTCTAAGTTACTCAACATCATTGTATTTGACACTAGGTCTTTATATTGGATATTTGATAGGCTCTCCATTGATCTAGTATAATTTTAATCTTGTTAAATAGAGATTCAAACTTCGTTACTTTTTTTGGTGTAACATCATCATCTGCTTTGTCCTCTTTAATGAATATTCTATCTATTCAGATGCAACAAGTTATCCTTGGATGGATAAGATATTGGGTAATATAACCTTTTTCAACTACTATATTTCCTTCTTCATTTCTTATATGGGTAACCTTTAGTGCATCATAGTTGGTATCCTATAGTTGCCTTTGTATATCAGGTTTACTCTTTAGTTGCTTGATTATAGTCTTTTTATTTGATACACCTAACTACTTTACTTATTCTCCAATCATCTTGGATAGTTGTTGGAGAATTTTAGTGTATATTATCTTTATGGCTAACTATTTTCTACCTATGGAATCATATTAGAGGTTTGAATGAAGATGGTTTTTTATCATGCAATGAAGGCAAAATAAGATTTGGCATGCATGAGTTGAATATATATTGTCCCACTAGAATTTAACTTTCTCTATAACTAAAGCCTATGATTCCAACACTTTTGCTTTATTTGTAAATTACTTATTTTCCCATTTTAGTTAAATAAATTTCTTGTACTTATCATGCATGGGCTCTTATATTTGGTCGAGTTAAAGCTTTAAATAGTACTTCTCTTTTTTGAATTGTTTCTTTAGCTAATATTCACCTTGTTCCATTTTTCCTTATAAGTCCTCTAATTTCCTTCTAAGATCATTTTAATATTTTCTCTTTATAATCATCCAAGTGCTTTGTGATATTATCTTTCTCCGTTGCTTATTTTTAGTACTTCAATTTTCTACTAAAGTTGGACCACTTGCATTTGCTTGTCTTTTTTAGTTGATTCATTGCTTGTACATTATACATGATTTATTTTTATATCTTTTAGCATTAATATATTCTTGTACATATTTGATAAAAACTACCTATTGTAATCACCTTGTGAACTACATTTGAAATGGATCAACTCTCGATAAGTCAAGTGTAGATAGTTTGGAAATGTAGTCAACTAGTCTAATGGCTAGCCTACCTAGATATATAAAGGATACCTATGTTATCGTTAGTTTATTCCCACCCTCTATAATTTGGACTACATAACCACATGGTCCTTAGGAGTCAAAGCCTTAATACTAGTGATATATTTCCTTGTTTTCTTCTTAGTTTCTTTCATCAAACTAGCGATTTTATCAATAGCTTTCTTTCTAAGGCTCTTTGCTTCTAGGCATATAAATATTTGGATGGTATCTATGATTTTTTGTTTTTATTGGGTTATTTCGATACACTTAGTCATTTGATAAGGTGTTTGTAGTGATGATATTATTGCTATTTTTAAAAACTAGTGGGATGAGACACTTGTAGAAAAAGTGGGATGCGATGATACAATTGATGGGATAAAATAGGTTGTAATTGATGGAAAAATGGTTGGTGATGAGGATACATTAGTGGACACATGTGGAAAGATGGTTTCTAGTGGTGAAACAAGAGAATAAATGATAGGACTAATGAAATATTCCACAATTGGATGCATCATCATTACTTTAATAATGGGTGTGGATGATGGCAATGAAGCATGATATGGTGAGGATTATATGTGGTATGGAAGTGGGGATGGTGAATATGGTTATTTTTTAACCAAAATTTGAATTTGATCCTCCAAGTGACCCTATGGTTGTGTTTGTATATGGTGAAGCAGACACAATAGAAATGAGAGGGGTTTCATGAGGATAAAAATATGTATAATAAGGAGAGAAGGTGAGGAGAGTAGAAGGAAAATGGGTGGAAGGAAAAAAAGAAAAGTAATGGGAATGGGCATAGAGGTTATTACACCATTTGAAGTCATGACCCTTGTTATCATAGCTTCATCCTTGGTTGGTAATATAATTACTGGAGTGGTGCCTTCATTGGTTATTTCTCCTTATTCCATGCATTTTATGAATTGAGATCTCTTTTTTGAACCACATATTTGTCATATTTTCTAAAATGGATTCCCTTAAACTAAATTATTGGTGAACCATTTTCCTCATTGTGTTGCTTATGAGTGCCAATGTAGAGGGACAATGACTATTCTTGCAATAGGACCAATTGGTGTATTAATGTCTTTCTATGGTTTTTTTATTTGTTTATTATTATGTCCTCTATCCTAGACACTAATAAATAAATCACCCTTATAATGTTGGATCTCCCATGTTTTCATAACTCATTTTACTCTAGGACTAAATCTTCTTAAATGAATAGCCTTGATTTTTAATGGTTTTGATAACATGATGATGTATCCTGATATTTAGATCACAATCTATTTTTACCCTCATGTTGGCATAGAATAAACATAATTAAGGAATATTTCTTTGTAACTATTCTAATTTATATTCATACTCATGGTAATCCTCTAACTTAGTAACGGTTGTATCCTCCAATAAGTTGGCCTCCTTTTCCACCTTGGGCCATTTTTCATGAACGTGGAATAAATTTGTTTTATGTGCCATCATATCACTTATAAATATTACTTTGGGGTCATAGAACCAAAATTATTACAATAACACCATCCCCAAGCTGTCTAGCCTTTCACTAATGACCACATTGCATCATATAATAGTAGGGGTAAATGTTTTGATTGCTTCTTTTGCTTTATATAAAGTTGCTTTCTTCTTCCCTTTGAAGTACTTTTAGTCAATGTAATCCATATATCTTATGTGTTCCAAGTTGAATAGATATTTGACCATAGACATAGGTCGTTCAATGGATATTCTTGAAAATCCATAAATATTGATGAAGAATATATGCCTAACCATACAAAAATACCCATTTGACAAGTCTTTATGTTTAATGAGGAATTGACATTATTCTGATAACCTAGGCATATTATTCTAATAACTTGGATGGTGGACCAAGTTATAAAACTCAATGTAGTCCTATTCTTTGCCTTACAAGGCACATCTATATAATCACAAATGACTAGTGCCTTAGAAGGAACTCAAAAAGAAATGATCCTCTACCATAGAGGAACGCAAAAATAAAGGAAGAGTCGTCATCCATCAAGGGGAATATCCATCTGCATGAGAGACGAAGCAACACCTTCCAGACCAGCATATTTCACATATGTTGTAGAAATATCTTTAGTGCCATCCTTAGGAACAATAGTACATGCATCCTTAGCGATCTCTATTACATCTTCATCACTGACAACATTTTTGATGTCAGATTTGGTATCGAAGGATACCTCAACACCAGCCAAGACTAGAACATTATCAAAATTTTCATAGAAAAATATGAGGCTTAGTGCATGACACTGTTATTTAAGAGTTGATATCACCTTTCCAATGGCCAAGTGAGTAGTTTCAAGATGGTCAATGGTGGTAGAAGTTGCATGCACAACCAGCTTGTGAAGATACCTTTCAACTAGGTCAGGAGAATTAGACTTGTCCTTTGGAGTTTTTACTGAGGTGGATGGAGGGGTTTTGGCAACTTCTTTATGTTTCAGCCTCTGGGAACTATGGACATGGGTCTTTTCAACTTTGGCCTTCTTCCTGGTGGAAAAATCAAAAACATATTTGCCCCCTTTGTCTTTTCTTTTGGATCTGGAGGTTTTTGGGCTTGGGGATGAGGACGAATTATCCTTATCAGATTCAGGTGCAGGGAGATTACCTGAAGGGAATTGTAGAAGGATGTACTTGTAAAGGATCTTAAAAAGACCCTAGTGGCAAGGTTTTACCTCATACTTCTTGGAACGGATGGTGGTAATGGTATAGTCCATGGACCAGAATAAGGTAGCAAGAATGTTCATCATTTTTGAGTCCCGAAAATGTTTTAAAAAAAGCAAGATGAAAACAACATAGTTGGGACTTAGGGTTATCACAAGTAAAATATTGCATTATTGGCTTAAGGATTTCTTTCTAGGGAGTTGACAAGTGATGATGAAACAAACCTTTTTTTACCTTCTTATGGATAGGTGAATTTTTCTCGAAGAGCATCAACTCCGCCTCCCAGTTGTGCTTGTTTCTTCTGATGAATTTTCCATCCAAATATTTCCCTATCAAGTTCGTCAATGGCTCAAAGGAAATTTGGAACTGGACACCATGGATGGAAACAAAACCATTGTCCCAAGTTTTCAAGAAAGCCTTACTAACCTCGTCGTCCACTCCGTAGAACAAATTGAAGAAATTAATGATCCTTTACTTATCTTTAAACATATCAGTGGAAATGGAATCCAGTTCAACAGTCTCAGGCTCAATAAAAACAACTTTACCTTCCTTCATGGTGGCAAAAATAATTAAGGGAGGAAGTAAATTGGAAGGAAAAAGACACAGATCGAAAGCAATAGAAACGAAATTATATATCCACTGATAAGACCACAACAGGAATAAATAGAAAGTGATGCTTGACCAAAAAGGTAAACCTAGTGATGTTTTTTCAAATTTTGACTTATCAATTCTATTTTATTTTCCTATTAAAAAATGGTGATTTTCCAATTTCCAAATTGGTAATTTTCTAATTTTGGACTTAGGGAAAATTTCTACCCAAAGGATTTTCACCGTTTTCTCTCTATTTATGTGAATCACAACCTAAGGTTCAAAACTACACAATAAGGGTTGTGAAAATGAAGGGGTAAACGTTTTTTTTTTAATTTGATATTTCGGCCCTTATCCCATGCCCTATATTAAAAAATTATGAGGAAATTTTCATTTTATATGAAAATTCCTTACCTATATGTCATTTAGGACATGGTTGGTATCATGATGGATCTCACTTTGGCTTAGGTGATTTTTGGGTGCTTAAGTATGGAAAATGATGAGGGTACTTAGGCATTAAAATCCCTTTCTTCTATATTGCATGTAAATCAAATTACCCATTTATGTACACTTTATAACCATTAGTTTACAATACAATATTCTTGTTTTTGGCAATTTTCCCTTCCTTTTTTCTTTTGACCCTACAAGTGAAGTTTTATGATTCACAAATTTTCTAGTGAATTACCAAGTTTAGAATTATTTATTTGATTTTTCTTGTTCTTAAAATGGTGATTCATCCTCCTTAAGTGCTTTTCAGCTTGTAATACACAAAATTAGTGATTAGTGACTTAATAATTTGGCAATTTGGCAAATTTTTAGTTAAAAAAATATATTTCACAAAAAGAATGTCAAATTGCAATTCTAAATTTGGTGAATTACAACTTTAATACCTATATTTATTTTTCCATTAATTTAGATAAAGGGATGGAAGAAGAGGATATTTAGCACCCTTTTCAAGGTTTTTACCTAGATGAAAAGGGATATTTTCTATTTTTTTAGGTTTTTTCTGTTGAAAGGAAAAATAGAAAAAAGTAAATTAGAAAAATGAAGGGAAATAAGCAACCAAATAGGTATGTACATGTTCACAAAATCTCATTTAAAGATTAGAGAGGTCTCAAGTATTGCTCATTAACTAATATAGGTAGTGGCCTTCCATCTAGTGTCACTAGTCTATAAGCATTTTTTTGGAGAATATTATATTATTTGGTACATGCTAATGGTACCTATGGTACAATGTAAATATTATAATAGGGTTTGAGTCTATAGTTTAGAAGTACGATTTATATTTTCCCTTTATATATGTATCTATGTGCAAGATGTGCACACATGTCATGTAATTATATGTGCAAGTGTGAGGATTGATAAAGTGTGCAAGTGCCATTTAGTAATGTGTGCAAGTGTACATGTAGGAGTGTGAAAGTGTCATAGAGTAAAGTGTGCAAGTAAATAGAGAGTCATGTATACAAGTGATAAGATGTGAAGCCAAAGATCATGTGAGATTTATCTTATGCATGGAATAGGAAAGGTTGCATCTCTTGGATATGTGATGAGTGCAATAGTCAAGTATTGAAGAGTCACCTTCTATGATTATATAATGGAGATAAATATCCATGTTTTGTATCGAAGAATCATCTATAAAACAAGCATTGATAACACTAAAGCTTGTATACAATTTGAGTAGTTCTATTATAAATTTTCTTCATGTTATTGCATGAATGATATTGGCCATTTTACTTCATATTATTGTTATTTTATATGAATGTTTATTTATTAATATTGGCCATTGATAATTGAATGCTAAAATATTGAATAATATATTTGATCCTAAACATTGGGATATGTGATAATCTAGCTAAAAAGCCAACACATTTTCACCTTAAACTTTCTCAATTTGGTATGGCCCATATTAGAGTAAGTTAAACTTCTCATCCTTTCTTGATTGGATATATATTTATCCCACTTAAGTACTATATCTCCTTGATTGTAATCCATGTATGCCATCTTCTTGTTAAACCATATCTTAACTAATATTTGATGTCCAATAAATCTCTTGAATGTCTTTTCTCTATTTTATAGTGATAACAATACACTCAACCTAGCTTACATGGAAGTAACATTGGTGTTTTTGAGATCTAGTTGCTAGGATATTTGGAGTAAAGGGAGATTTAGTTTTACTAGCAATACTACCTCTTTGCCAAAATTAGTTTATATGGTGATGAGCCAATAAATACCTTAGGAGTTACTCTATATTCCAAAAAGGATTTATTTAGATTAGTGTACTATTATTTTAGGACTTAGAAAATGTCTTTTTAAAATTCTAACAATGTTCTTGTTTGTGGAATTTTCTAATCCATTCCCTTGCTAATAGTAGTTAGAGGAGGTTTTTTAAGATTAACCCATGCTCAAGTGCAAATCACAACAACGTGGATCTAGTGAAAATTTTAGCTTTATTACTAACCACTCCAAAAGGTTTTCTAAACCTAGTGATAATCTCCTCTAGAAATTGGATGACTACCTCCTAATTCATAGATTTAACTATGACCACTTTACCCATCTATTGAAAATAGTCAATGGTAGTTAAAATCCAACTATGACCTACACTAGACAAGGGGATAATTTTCCTAATGAAATAAAATCCCCATTGTTGGAAGGTTTCTGTTACAAGTATAGGCTTTAGAATCATGGGGGATCTTCTTCTTTGGCCAATAAACATACAACATACCTTGCATTATTTCACCCATTGAAAATAATTAGTGAATAGGGTTGTTCAACAGTATCCAACCCTTAGAATATTATGAGTTATAGTATGGGATGAACAATTTCCATATTTATTATGGTATTATTTCAATACATATTTTGATTTTTCCTATTCAATGCACCTGAAGAGAACTCCATCATATCCCTTATAGAAAAGGATGCCATTGAACATGTAGAAAATATATTTATGTTTAAATCTAGCTCTCTTTTAGTGTTAATACCCTTGGTAATTGCACTGTTAGTATGCATCTCTTTATATCACTGATCCATCCTATTTATTCCTCTAAGTTTATATTCTCCATAGGTTCTACTTATTAACCAAGGTGGGACACAAATAGGCTTTCACTGAAAGCTCATATCCTAACTAGTTTAGTTGGATTGATCTCTATTCCAAAATATTTCATCTTATTGATCCAAACAACCCCTTTTCACCCAATTACCCATGTAATTCCATAGACCTTACACTAGAGTGGACTATAAATATAGTGATATTTCTTTGTGATAAATAATACCTAAATTTCTTAAGGGCTTTTATCATTGCAAAAACCTATTTTTCAAGAAAATTATATCATTTGCCATAATTTTAAAGTGTTTGACTCATTAATCATATTGGATGCTCATATTTGTTATCATCTTTTTTAGTCAATACAATCATGATACTTTCATTGATGCCAAAATATACAACCTTAAGTCTTTGGAAAAGTCTAGATTAATCAACATAGGTGCTCTTGTAATTGTATTTTTACTTCATTGGAACGCTTATTTTTATTTTGTCTAGGTGAAAGTAGTACCTTTATTCGATATTTTGGTGATAGGATTAACCAAGTGTGTATAATTGGTTATGACCTTGACAATAAACTAAAATTATTCTAGAAAATATATGATACTTAATTGATGATGGTAGTGGTAACTCTTTTATAAATTTTATTTGATTTGGGTTTATTGCAAGGACATATTTTAACACTACATATCCCAAATGTTTTTCCTCTTGAACAAACAATATTGGTTTATTATATTTTAATATGATTCCATAACCCTTGCATCTCTAAAAAATTGATTCCAATTGTTTAATGTGCTTATCCTTTTTCTTTTGATAAGATGGTTAGGTCATCAAGATATATGATTATTATTTCATCAATTAAATTGATCATTTTATTTTGAGAAAATAATTAGGTCATCAAGATATATAAGTATTATTTCATCAATCAAATTGATAAAGACAATGTCCATGGATAATTAAAAAGTGGATTCCATGTTGGACAACTCAAAAGGTATTATTTGATAGACAAAGGTTACCCACTTTGTGGTGAATATTGTCTTATGGTGGTCATAATCCTTATCTAAATTTAATTGTATCTTGAGAAACCATTAAGCAATGGCAATATTTATGACCCTACTACTTTTTTTAATATTTAATCTATGGATGGCAATGTGTAATGGTGTTTCAAATATGATCTATTCAGGTCTCTAAAATCTACACACAACCAAATATCACCATTCTTCTTGCATACTGGGATTAGATTGGCTACTGATATTTAATATTTTATGGGGAAGAAAATTTATGCTTTTAACAAATTAAGAATATTTTATTCACAATGGATTCTATCTTTGGTATGGTTGAACTCCAATTATATCAAAATGGTCTATCCCTAGTCTCAAGGTCAATGGTATATTCAATTATATTCTTATCATTAACCTTGAGATATTCATAGCCCAAAAAAATAACATCATGATATTTGTCACATAATTCCTTTAACAAAATGACTTCCTTTGTACAATATTTACATGTTATCAAGTTTTTACCCTTACAAATTTCCATGAGTTTGTAGGATGAGGATATTGCTTTGATTCTGGCCTTCTTAGCATTACATCAAGATTGAATAATCTATCGAGTATGATTAGGCCTATGAGTGACTAATTTATCTTTGATTAATTAAATACATATTTAATGTGATCCCCTTATTATTCTTCTCTTCTACATGTTTTGCTTCTTTGACTAGGAATTTAATGATTTATTCATTATTATTAAACGCCTGCCAATGATAAAAGTTATTTAGGATGGTAGGCCTAAAGACCATTTCCAACTTAGTTTTTATTCTACATATCTATAATTGGATCTAACCTTACATCTAAGGATGCTAGCTCATTTGTTTTTGTATTTAATTCCCTTGGTATTGATACAATTACATAAGTATTAAAGCTTTCAAATAGATTCTATACACAATGCTTATAGTATTTTAAGTGTCTATTTATAGCAATATACATAAAGTTAACCTAATTTATTATAAATTTAGAGTCACTAAATACTTTTAGGTTTTTTACCCTTGTCTTTTATAACTTTCTTATCCCAATGCATAATGATTTATACTATAATATACGTTATTTGTGCTATTGAACAATAGCCTATAGTTATAAAAAATTTGTTCACGTTGGAGATATGTTAGCTATATACCTATACCTACTTAATTTCTTGTTCATGATCCATAAAAGTGTATTGTACAATTACCTTTTGATCATTGTGCTTGTTCATTCATTAAAGTAGGTATCTTAATTGACTCTTTTGATATTATGTAGCTACCAAGACCAGTTTAATGATAAGATCCTTGCAAACCCTTGCATTTATCCTCATTTATGACTCTAGTGATCATATCCAACTTGGGTATTAGCTCATCCTCACCCAATTATTTATACAAATACTTAAGAAGTTCATTTGAATTAAGTATAACATCATAAAGTAATTTATGCAAAATCTAGTTGTATGGAGGTTCATTTTTTATTCTGATGATCTTTCCACCCCGAGATCCTTTATGTGGGTGTAATTCATTTACTTGTATCCATCCCATGATAATTTCTTGGTCCATTCTATTGAAAATATCATTCCAATAAATGTAGGGAGATCAACCATAATTATCTCTTGAATGATGACCAACTTTGGATGCTTAGGCAATGTCTATATGCTTAATTGCAAATTCAATCTACCATATCTTCCTTTTTATGGTCATATTAAAGGACACCCTTTCATAAATAGTTATATTTTTGTGGGCCTCTTCCACTATCAGTTTAAAAATACATCGCACTTCAACAATTATTGATTGAATCACTTATATCTATGGTGAAGAGAATTTGAGCTATTATTATGCTTATTTGTCCCATGCTCCATTTCTTAGGGGTACTGTTCATTTTATATCCTTGAGAACTCCTCATTAAAAACCCCCTTTATTAATATATCTTATCTTACCAAACACAATTATCGTACTACATTTTATGGAAAGGCATCATTTTTCCTATGCTTAACCCATGTTTATGCTTTATGAGTGATTCTATTGTCTAGTGGTTAATGTGATCATCAAAATTGTAATTATATTTAATTCTTAGACCTCCCTTTTTCATGACACAAAATAAAGCAAATAAATTTATTTTTATTGTTACATACTTGCTCTCCCATGCCTACTATAAATATAACCTCTTCATGGGCTCCTCCTCATTTAGGCTTCATTTTACCTCTATATTAACCTTATATTTATCATTGAGATATTTCTCTCTAACAAATAACCAATAAACATGACATAATGATTGTAGCCCACCTATCAAGAATTTTCTTCAGTTTAAACCTCTTTAGCCTTTTCTCAATCCACTTTGTACATTTTTAAACAAAGGAATCATTGTTATGTAGCTCTTGCTCAAGCTAAAAATATTAGACTTTTTGAATGTTCCTAAACTTTTGAAGGATTGAGCAAAAAAACCTTAACTTATTACTTCAATGTCTTATATATAAAATACAAAAGATTAGTTATCAAGATAGATGTTATGATAAAAATAACTCATGCAACTAGTGTAACCTCCTGTGAGGCGTAAAAATAATGTAATAACTATCTAAAATCCCTTATTATATTATTTTATATATAAAGAAATTTTTAAAATAATTAAACTATGATACATGTCAGTGCCTTTGTGATAATATCCATAAGTTGTTCTTTAGTGGAAATGTACTAGATCTAAAGATGGTTATTTTGAACTTGTTTTTGAATGAATTGACATTGAAATTCAATGTGTTTTGTTCTTTCATGAAAGACTAGATTCTTGACCAATTTTATGGCATAGGATTGGATCAACAAATCACAAACAATCTTCTAAAAATAGAGAAATTGCAATAGGAACCAGAGCTTTCATATTACTTTTCATCAAAAAAATGGAGATATAGACTAGACCCCCTTTACAATTTTGAAATTCCCCTATAATACCCTGTTTTCCCTTTTCCCACCTAGGAAAATTCATTTGAAATTTGAATTTTAGAGGTAAAACTTCTTGGGGTCATAACTCCTCACTCGTTGCTCGGATTGACTATTAGTGCATATTTTCGAAAATCTCTAAAAAATATCTATAATAACATAGTGCCCCAAAAGGTACTACAACCAATTTTCACCCCTCTACGAGGCCTCTAAGGCCTTCAAATATCACCTTTAAGTTTTAGTGGTAGGATTTTCACCATATTGGTAGGATTCAAACTAAATATATTTAGAATAGAATAAAAATTAATACAAATTTTGGATGATGCAAGATCACTCTTACACCACTGGATTCTCCTACATCATTTTATAACACCTTTATTGTCACAATTCATTACTATCAGTTGATTTTTTGTACACCCATATTAAATAATATGCAACACATCCATATTGCTTTGCATATAGATCCTCATACAATGTGATATTCTATCTCTATGGATGACAATGCATTTGCTTTTGTTTCTTGCTATACCATGAGATAGGTCTAGATCCTAGATGAAATACATGTCCAAATGTTGACCTCTTATCATATATAGATCCAACATAATATGAGTTTATGTATCCTTGTAGAAATAATTTCTTTCTTCTTGTACTCTAATTCATATTCTACTATATCATGGACATAATATAGTATTCTCTTTGCTTCCTTGCAATGATTCACCTTAGCTTCCTACAATAACTTAAAAATATAACTCATATTAAATATTATATTAGGCTTGGTATTTGCCAGGTATGAGACTCCTCTTGCTCTAAAATTTGCCTAAGTGGATGAGTTGCACCCTCAATACCTCGACCAATATTGGAAGATCTAGAAAATACTTCTAGATCAGCCTCTAGAGTAGGCTGATTCTAATGGTACTATAAAATAATATAAGAAAAGGGGGTTTGCGAACTAAAGAAAGAGATGCATAGAGTTAGAATCTAGAATTTAAAATGGCTAGGATTTAGAAACATCAAGAGACACAAGGCATGAGAGTCTCATACTCTTAACTAGACTAAACTGCCTAATAGACCAACCATCATCTAATGTTGTAGGGCATTAATAAAATTAGAACACACACAATTAAGCATTATAGGAATTGAACAAGTAGTAATCTAAGGAGAAATCTAGATAATATAATAACTTTAAAAAAATACACTGTTCATTCAATTTTAACAGAAATGCTTAAAAATGAAATCAACATATATACATGTTTTGCAATAGTCAAATATAGAGGTCAAACATCACTTCAATTTTCATTAAGAAGTGCATAGTACAATCATCATACAACTTATGCAATTATAAATGCTAAATATATGACCCCACAAATGGGTTACATTCAAGTATATACATAGTTTATTACATTGCATTTCGTTAGCTTAACATGATTATGTGGAGATTTTTTGTATGCTTGTCAAAGCAGATGCAGAGAATGAGAGGATATTTTAGCTTAGTCATGCTTAACCACTCCAAGAATGTTTTTCTAACATGTCTGGTCTAGATCTCTCTTGATAAGTTGGATTGCATGCTATACCATCTAATTATGAGCACCTTCTAATAGATTTGCTTTATTCCATTATTTTTTGTTGCATTGAGCTAGCTATGGAGGGACATATGTGTGATGGAGGAACATTCAATCATTGAGATGTCTAAAAATGATGATTCTATGTGGCTAGTTGAAACACATATTTTTTTGACTAGGATAGGTCCAAGAGCTTCTTGTAATATATAACAGTGTGAGGCTATCTTCCTCTATGCTAAATTTTTGCCTTAGTTGAATATGAAGTTTGGAAACTATCTCTTAATGCCAGATGTTTTAGAATTGTTTATGACATTAAATGCTTCAACAGTTTGGACTTCATCCAACACAATCAAACATTCAATTTTACTTTGTTAGATGTTGGGATTTTATGCTCACCTTGATGATGTCAACACCTTGAATGTTTAACCATCTTCTACACTTGGTCACTTTTTGCCATGTGCACTGTCGAATACCGAGGATTCTCCTACTTCAAAATTTTGTGTCCTCTTATATCAAATTTCCTGCCCTAGAATATTTTTGAATCTTGTATTTGCATTCATTTATGCCATAATTTTAGGTAGCTTATTATTATGTTAGCTTCTTTGAAAGCCTGGTCATCTTTGACACATCCATATTTTGCATTTGATAAGGGGTTGCCTTGATGCCAAGCATTGGATGTGCATTAAGACTCTTAGCCACATTTTCATTGTGATGTGCTAGGTGCCAAAATTTTATATACCTTTGATGATGTCAACACCTTATAAATTCTAGCAATATTCCATACTTAGCCAAAATTTGAGTCTAGCATTGTAGTGAAATGCTAGACTCTTCTACCTTAGTCAATTTTGAGACTCAATTGTATCGAATGCCAATTTTTTGTTATTCTTGCACTTACTTTGGTTCATCTGAAAGTCTAGTCCTTTGCTGAATTTTAATGCCTTGGTCAAATTTTAATTGTGACACTCTTACTCATTGCCCAACTACTAGCCTTAGCCAAAATTTTGTATTCGACTATACACTCCTAAGTATTGATTTCATTGTCAATCTTCCAACCTATCTTTTACCTTATCTTTTTAACTAAATATACCTTAAGAGCTTGGTCTGATGCTCAACTTATGCTCAAGAGATGATTTGAGTGTAACTATTGTACCAATTCCTTAAAAAAATATCAATGAAGCTTGATGAGAATTACAATATAGCTTATTTACAAGGATTTGTGAATGTGGGTAGTGAAATCTACCTACATTATTGGCGATTTCTAGAATTTTTTCTTACAAAAATAGAGAACCTAGTAAGCTTTATGTATTGAGTAATGGTGAAGTTGAGAGGATTTAGAAGATAAGTTGATTGATATTAGGGGTATGGACGTAAGCAAAGCTTAAACCTATGGGAAATCAAATAATTTCAGAATAGAGAATTAATGTAGAAAAATTGGGGATGTGAGAGAGGTCAATGGATTCTATAGCTTTAATAAGGCTTCTAAAACATGCATTGTGAGATGCCCCTATTCAAAATTCATCCTATTTACCTACAAAACATGTGATGTACTACAAAGACAAGGGAGGAATGTCCCAAAGGATGACAAGGCTAAAATATATAGAATATTATAAGGAAGGGAGATGAAGAGGGAGGTGAAGGGTATGGGGAAATGTCAAGAACATGACAAGAAGCAAGAAAGGCATGGTTGTTAGAAAATGAAGGAGCTGGTAATGATGGAGAGATATTCAAGCAAACAGGGTATGGATATGGAAAGAGGAGGGAAATACCAGAAGAGGGAGGGAAAGGAAAGGATAAGGAGATACTTGACTACAAGAACCTCCAAAAAAAATGAATCTTGCATGAGCATAATCCACCATATCTAATAGCTACTTTAGATCTAGACAAGTAGCCTTAGATAAAAATTTACCCATGTAATTTGGTTTAGGTAAATTTTCTAGGCACTCAAGAATATTTTGCTTTTTGTTGCCTTCTTATTTGCAAAACTATGTAGGTAGTCTTATTTAATATTATGGAAAACCATGCAATGATTTGGTACTTCATAGGTATGCATGGCTACTCAAGATTCAACTCAGCATGATATAAGCATTTATACATAGATTCAACCTTGCATTTCTTTTATAGCCTTTGTGGATGTTGATGATAGCTAGATCATTGATTGAGCTAGGATTTTGTCATAGATGGAACTGCTTTAATGGATCTTGCACCTTATGTGAATATTTTGTGCTTCACCTCTTTCTTGTGTTCAACCAATTATATTTTACCACCATAAATTTTACTTTATTACAACTCATGTTTGCTTTTATTTTTTAACTATCATGGTGTACAACTAGCATCTTGGTATGGTGTCTACCTTTTCAATATTTACTTGTTGATGCCACTTGTCACCTATCAATTTTAGCAATATCAACTTACAAATGTCATGACATTATTTTAAATCACCTTTCACCAACTTTTTCCTTTTTATGATGGTATTTGGAATCTAATTTCATCATTGAGGTATTGAGATATTATCTCCACATGATTCCTTAACCATCTACAACAACTATAATTTCTTGCAAGGGAAGAATTTAGCTAGCCTTTTCATTGGGCTATGGATTCATGAAAGGGTAAGAGAAGATGAAAATTTTAGAAGATAGTTGAGAAATACAGGTGATGAAAAAATGAAGCAAATTGGAACTATTGGAGGTAGTGGAGTGAGTAGTAAGAAGAATACCAATGGAACATGAAGGGTGGTAGAAGGATATGGAGAGAGGAAAAGAAAGGATGATAAAGTAATACCTAAATAATGGATATCTCTAGCTTCTCTTGGTGTCACCCAACATTACACTTCAACACTTACTTCACATTTTTATATTATTGTTGTTTGCTATATTGAATTCAAACATAAAGAAGTCATAAAAGGTAAAGCATCTCCCTCTTGACTAAGGGAGTTCTATATTTTTGCTCTTTCTTGTCCCTAGTATGTCTTGATAGATTTTATGAATTAAATAAGGGTCTGTAGATAGTCATTTTTGCTTGAAAATATTCTTGAGAATTCAATAGTTGTAATCTTGCCAAGCTTATCGACCTCTCAAGTTGTCCCTCTTCTTTTCTTCTTATCTTGTCCTTGGACTTCCCTCTATTGGCATAGTTTTGGTGTTCTTCATAAAGAGAAAAATTAATTTACCAAAATATTGTGACTATCTCTACTAGATCTCATCATATACCAAGAGGATTGCAAACACTAACAATGGAGAAGCACCTCCAACAAAAATTAAGATAATTTTAGCTAACACCAAGATGGCTTTAACTAACATTGGGATTTTTATTGGGTTACCATAAACTAAAATGCCTACCTTAGCTAACATCGGGAAGGCTAAAATTGACCATGTTTTACCTCTAATATTTTAGCAGCTCCTCTAGGTGCAAGAACTTTAGACTCATCTACAGTTTCTACATAGGGCTATTCCTTTTTCCTATTTTTGTTATTTTACAATAGCTTACCCACGATGCACCTCCAAGACTATGTTTGCCTTAGGTGTGATGTGATGCTAAAAGGAGAGAACCCTAATATAGGCTATTCTTACTGAAGAATCCAACACTTGATTTACCATGTCAATCCTCTTTTTCACTATATTGACTCTATCCACATTTCAAAAAATAACATTTCTCTATGTAACTATATCAAAATTCCATATAATCTACTACACCATGTGATATGTCAAAACTTCTTGCTATCTCCTTGGCTAACTACATTATTCTCTAGCTACATACAACTTTTATTTATTTAACAATATATTTATACAAAATTATGGCATGTCTCTATATACCGATAGTGCTTAGTTCTTAGCTCTTGCATTGGATTTTGTAGTGACCCAACCATATAGTGCTGAATTTGTGTGTTTTACATTAGTATATACCTTGATGTGTGCAACTTACCTTGTCAAAATTTTACCATGATATTGACTTTAATCTCAGATCAATTTCTAAGCTTGCCTAAAATATGACATAAAAAATAGCATCGGGGATTCTTCTTGAGCATGTGAATCATTAACCCTTTCTATGTGCAATTGTCTACATGCCACAACATTAACCAGTAACTAGAGATTTCCAATGTACATGAGGCTCTCTAGCTTAGAATGCAATCTTGAATTCTCTTCTACTGAGAGCCATTCTCCTAACTTTTATCCCAAATAGTCTAGGTTTTTTGTTGGGGTATGTGATTAGCCATATATTGTAGTGAACCATAGCCATTTTGTAGATTATGCTGACTTCCTAGATTTGACAGAAGTGCCTCTTTGGGACTATTCTAGAAAATTTTACTATAGTGTATCTTTTGTTGATATTTTGTCCAGTCAATTACTTCCAAATTAGCTAGCTCATTGACCTCTTTAGCTAGATTTGCCTTATGTTCTTCATATTTTTTAATATGAAATGGTTTGAATTTTTTGCAATAAATCCAAACTATTTTTTGAATGCAAAAAAAAAACACATGAGCACAATATTATGCCAAGCATCCTCCTATTTGTGTCAAGAACCTCTTAGATAATCTCATTCCAAATATTGGTGGCATATATATGACTATAACATCCTGAATTGTTGCTAAGTTTGGAAACCTATACAACAAGATTGGAACCTTTTATATGATCCCCATCACCCTTACTAGTATTTTATTAAATTGCATTATTCTAGAATCAAAACTATTATATTTTGAAGCAAGACTCAAATATCTTAACGCAATATTCAGATAACACACAGAAAATTCACCCAATTTCCTTAACAGAGATCAAAAATCAAAAAATACAGCAGTCATATTCTAATGGCCAAGAACCCCCCCTTTACAATGCGTATGCGGCCCTCTTATCCCCCCAGCCGACCTTCGTCGGACATCATTACATAGAATGCGGGATTCCTTGTAACCACCCGCACGAGTGTTCTACCACTGTCTGCAAGATGCTGCCAGGCACCCCGAACCATCATGGCTTGTAATGGTGGAGTGCGCTGCAGCCGCCTGTCCATTCCCCTTCGAGTCATCATTCATAGGAATGCGCCACAGTCCTCAGTAATCTGTACCACGTGTCCTCCTGCAAGGGTCCCTGTAACCGCTTAGTGCTCTATGGCCGCCTGTAATTCGATGCCACGTGCCCTGCTGTAACGGCCTCTGCAACCGTCGGCTGGTCTGGAGTCATGAGCGTTCTGTCGCGATATCGCGACGTCTTTTCTCTCTGACTTTCTCTCTCCTCTTTGGTCACAATATCGTGACGTTCCGACGTTTGGCTTCTCTTTTCTCCTTGGGGCCACGATTTCGTGACACGTCACGAAATCGCGACGCCTAAGCCTTCCGTGCTCGCTTTTCGCCTCCGGGCCGCGAAACCGCGACATGTCACGATTTCGCGACGTCTTTGCCCTTCGCACTCAGTTTCTTCCTTCGGGCTGCGAAACCGCGACATGTCGCGATTTCGCAACGTCTTTTTCCCTTCACACTCGGCTTCTCCCTACGGGCCGCGAAACCGCTACATGTCACGATTTCACGACATCTTTGCCTTCCGTACTCGGCTTCTTCATTCGGGCCGCGAAACCGCGACATGTCACGATTTCGCGACGTCTTTGCGCCTTCAAGTCTTGCCCCCGGAAGTGTCACGATTTCGCGACGTCTTTGAGCCTTAGAGCTTTGCCTCCGAAGGTGTCATGATTTCGCGACCATTTTGCGCCCTCCAGTCTTGCCCTCGAAAGTGTCACGATTTCGCGACCATTTTGTGCCTTAACTCCATCGCTTCAAAAATGTCACGATTTCGTGACCATTTTGTGCCTTGGCCTCCTTGCTGTGAAAATGTCATGATTTCGCGACCATTTGGCGTCTTGGCTTCTTTGCTCCGAAAATGTCATGATTTCGCGACCATTTGGTGCCCAAGCTGCTTTGCTTCGAAAATGTCATGATTTCGCGACCATTTGGCGCCCAAGCTGCTTTGCTTCGGAAATGTCATGATTTCATGACCATTTGGCGCCCCAAGCTGCTTTGCTTCAAAAATGTCACGATTTCGTGACCATTTGGCCCCAAGTTGCTTTGCTTCGAAAATGTCACGATTTCGCGACCGTTTTGCGCCTTGGCCCCGTTTGTCAAAAAGTGTCACGATATCGCGATAGTTTGGCCCTTTAGTGCCCTTCGTCAAAAAGCGTCGCGATATCGCGATAGTTTGGCCCTTTGGCGCTCTTCCTCAAAAAGCGTCGTGATATCGCGACAGTTTTGGCACATAGAGAAAAAAAACATTTTTGGCTGATGCAAGATTGCTGCTTCGCCTCCGGATGCTCCTGCATCAGACACCCGGGGTGAGTTTGAGAAGTGACCCTCACTTCTGATCTGTCTGAGGTAGACCCAGGCGATCAACCTCTGCCTTTGATAACCAAGTCGCATCTTCCATGGGCCTGCCTTTCCATTTGACTAAATACTCAGAATAGCTCCTGTTTCGAGTACTGCGGCCCTCACGCGTATCCAGGACTTCTTCGATCTCGTCTACGACTGGGATGGCTGCTGGAATGCTCCACAAATCTGGGCTGGGTATCTCACTGCTTTCTCCTTCATGATACTCGACCAAATCTGAAATGTTAAACACGGGGGAGATGTTAAGTTCACTTGGTAACTCCACCTCGTATGCATTACCCGAATCCCGTTTGCCAATGATCCTGCATGGCCCAAATTTCTTCATTTTTAGTTTGTTATAGGTCTTGGCGGGAAACCGCTCCTTCCTCAGATGGACCATGATAGAATCTCCTACTTTAAACTCCTTAGCTCGGCATTTTTGGTCCGCCCTTGTCTTGTATTGAGCATTCATCTTGGCAATGTGTCTTGTCACTTCCTCATGCACTCCCTTCAGGTGTTCGGCAAAGTCTTCTGCCTCAGCACTGCATTTCTCTCTCGTATCTATTCTTCTCAACTCTGAAGCGTTTCTTGGGCTGCTCCCATAGATGATCTGGAATGGTGATTTATTGGTACTTCTATTGACAGAGCTGTTGTAAGCGAATTCTACTTGCGATAGAACTAAATCCCATCCCTTGGGCTTGTCCCCTACCAAGCATCGCAGTAGATTGCCCAAGCTCCTGTTGACCACCTCTGTTTGGCCATCTGTTTGGGGGTGGTATGCAGAACTAAATTTTAAATCCATTTTCAGTTTCTTCCACGGGGTTCTCCAGAAATACCCTACAAACTTGGTATCCCTGTCCGACACAATGCTCCTTGGCAGCCCATGAAGGCGTACCACTTCCTTAAAGAATAAACCAGCCACATGGACCGCATCGCTAGTCTTCTGGCATGGGATAAAGTGCACCATTTTTGAGAACCTGTCCACTACCACAAATATGGAGTCGTGTCCCCTTTGCGTCCTGGGCAAACCAAGCACAAAATCCATACTAATATCCTCCCATGGCCTCTCAGGTATAGGTAGCGGTTGATATAAACCAGTAGGCTGCCTCACACCTTTTGCCATCTGGCATATCCTACAACTCTGCACAAATTTTGCCACATCTTGTTGCAATTGTGGCCGATAGTAGTTCTCACTGACAAGGGAGATGGTCTTGTCACGACCAAAGTGTCCAGCTAAACCTCCATTGTGTTTTTCCTTGATGAGATTCTCTCTCATTGAGCTCCTCGAAATGCATAATTGGTTCCCCCTGAATAGCATTCCATCTTGAATTAGATAATTCAACCACTTAGTCCTGTCCAACATAACAGGCGCAGTGCAGGCTTTCCAAGCTTCTACGAAATCGGGGTCTGCAGGGTATAAACCCTTGAGCTCAGCAAACCCTACAACCTCCACTTTCATTTCCATCATCAGACATTGCCTCCTACTCAAGGCATCTGCCACCCTATTGGACCTTTCGCTTCGATGCTTCAGCACAAAGGTATAGCTCTGCAGGAACTCTACCCATTTTAGGTGCCTCTGATTCAATTTTCCCTGACTGTTTATATACTGCAGTGCCTGATGGTCGGTATAAAGAACAAACTCCTTTGGCAACAAATAGTGCCTCCATTTCTTAAGTGCTTGAACTATGGCATAGAACTCCTGATCATATACCGAATACTTCCTTCTGGCATCATTGAGCTTCTCGCTAAAATAAGCTACAGGCCTACCCTCTTGGCTCAATACGGCCCCTATGGCACTGCCACTCGCATCGCAGTCTACCTGAAACACCTTATTGAAATCTGGAAGTGCTAAGACAGGTTGCTCAGTGACCTTCTTCTTCAGCATAGCAAAGCTTTTGTCTGCTCCAGCTGTCCACTTGAATTCCTTCTTGCTCCCCTTCATTGTCTCTGTAAGAGATGCGCAAATACTGCTGAAGTTTCTAATGAACTTTCTGTAAAAACTGGCCAGACCATGAAATGATCTAACCTCGGTCACACTTCTTGGAGCAGGCCATTCGAGGATAGCCTTCACCTTTTTGGGGTCCATTTTGAGACCATCTACTGAGATAACAAATCCCAGGTACACTAGTTCCTTCTTCACAAAGTTACACTTCTTCAGATTGATCAGTAACTGCTCCTCCCGCAGTTTTTCAAAAACCCTCCTGATGTGCATCAGGTGCTCCTCTAGGGTTCTGCTAAAAATCAGGATATCATCTAAGTAGACAATAACAAATTTGCCTAGAAATTCCTTGAGGACTTCATTCATTAACCGCATGAAGGTACTCGGTGCATTGGTTAGCCCAAATGGCATAACCAACCACTCATACAGCCCCTCTCTGGTTTTAAAGGTTGTCTTCCACTCATCCCCTTCTCTAATACGGATCTGATGGTAACCGCTTTTCAAGTCAATCTTTGTGAAGTACTCAGCTCCACTTAAGCGAGTCCATGATATCATCCATCCTTGGCAGTGGGAATCTGTATTTGATGGTGATCTTGTTAATTGCTCGAGAGTCTATGCACATCCTCCATTCTCCATCCTTCTTGGGTGCTAGTACTGTTGGTACTGCACATGGACTAAGACTCTCCCTAATCAACCCTTTCTTCAACAGATCTTGAACTTGCCGATTTAACTCCTCAGTTTCCACAGGCGTCATTCGGTGTGCAGCCTTGTTTGGCAAGCTCGATCCAGGCACCAAATCTATGTGGTGACTGATCTTCCTAACAGGTGGTAAACCTTCAGGAACATTATCAGAAATGATATCTGGGAACTCCTCTAACAGTCCCATGACTTCCACTGGAGTTTCCTTGCATTCTTCTTCCCTAACCCTAGGGATTATTGCATAGCACATATGATCCGGCTTCGGGCCTTCCAAAAATCTTTCGCCATCAACTAGACAGACTCGGGAACTGCATACCTTCTCATCCGCCTCCTTCAAGGGTTTCAACTTGTGGCGAACTCCATTCTTCGACAAAGAATATGTGTTGGCTCGACCATCATGCACAACACTTCGATCAAACTGCCATGGTCTCCCAAGCAACAGGTGACATGCATCCATAGGCAAGATGTCACATAAGACCTCATCTCGGTAAGTTCCTATATTGAACTTCACCAGGCATTGCTCACTCACTAGCGCCCGATGGTCCTTTTGCAACCATGCAATTCGATAAGGGTGCGGGTGTTTTCTCCTCTCCAACTGTAGCTTGGCAACCATTTCCTCAGAAACCAAATTGTTAGTGCTTCCATTATCGATGATGATGTTGCAGACCTTGCCTGCGCACTTGCATCTTGTTCGAAACAGGTTGTTCCTTTGGTCTCCCTTTTTCTCTTCATTCAATAGGACTCTTCTGATGGTCATTGCTTCCCCTCTTTCTGCCTCCTCTGAGTGCTCAGATTCTACACCTTCGTCTGCTACAGCAGCTCGGGCCTGACCCTCAGGTCTCCGATTTGGCCTTTCTTGATGCTGCGGGCAGTTGTATGCCCTATGCCCTTCTTCTCCATAGTTGAAGCAGGTTCCTCGAAAGACACCTCTTCCAAACCCTCGCCTAGACCTACCTCTTCCCCTCGGGTAGTTGTTGTTCTGATTGCGTGGGCATTGAGTATTATCCTCTTTCTCTTCTTTCTGGTTTTGACTACTGCTTGATTCACCAGTCTTCTTCAAATCTTTGTATCTTCCCCCATTGGTCCTTCCACCAGCTCTTCCACCCCTGTCCTTTCCTCTCTGCTTACCATCAAATCTCCTATTCAGTTTCTCCTCCACTTTTAATGCAAACTGGTATGCATCCTCCACCGTGCTCATCCTAACCAGCCCCAGCTCTTCTTGAATGCTGGTTCGCAATCCATTGATGTACCGTGTGACTTTCTCCTTATTCGCCTCCGAACGGCCGGTTCTAATCGAGATTTGATAGAACTCCTCCGTATACTCCTTGACAGATTTACTTGCCTGTCGAAGACTCTGCATCTTTCTCAACAAATCCAACTCATAATCTACAGGGATGAACTGTCTCTTCAATTTCTCCACCATCCTATCCCACCTGGTGATCTTTTCCTTCCCCCTCCTATTTCTTTCCAGCTGCACCCCTTTCCACCAGATGCTAGCATGTCCCTTCAGCTTGGTTTTCGTGAACCGGATCCGATTTGGATCTGAGATTTCTTTGTACTCGAAATACTCCTCCATGTCGTTGATCCAGTCTATCAACTCCTCAGGGTTGAGGTTCCCAGAGTAAGTAGAGACGTCGAATTTTGGCTTCTTCCCGATCTGGGATATGGCTCTATACAGCCTAGCCTCTGCTGGATCCAATGCTTCTTCCTCATCGGATGGACCCTCTTCTTCCCAAACTTCATCCTCACTGGGTTCCTCCCTTCTTGGCTCAACTCCTCTTCTAATTTCCTCCTGTAGGGCTTCAACTTGCCTCTGCAAGGCTCTAAGATCGACCTCTGCTTGTCTGTTCCTCACACCACCACGGTTCCTGCGTGGAGGCATCCTGCTTCTTCTTCACAACCCACAACCTCAATCCTGGCGCAAACTGCCTCACTGCCGGCGATCGGTTTGCACACTCAGAACCTTCGGGCTCTGATACCACTTGACGCAAGACTCAGATATCTTAACGCAAGATTCAGATAACACATAGAAAATTCACCCAATTTCATTAACAAAGATAAAAAAATCAAAAAATACAACAGTCATATTCTAATGGCCAAGAACCCCCCCCTTTACAATGCGTATGCGGCCCCTCTTATCCCCCGAGCCAACCTTCGTCGGACATCATTACATAGAATGCGGGATTCCCTGTAACCACCCGCACGAGTGTTCTGCCACTATCTGCAAGATGCTGCCAGACACCCTGAACCATCATGGCTTGTAATGGTGGAGTGCGCTGCAGCCGCCTGTCCATTCCCCTTCGAGTCATCATTCATAGGAATGTGCCATAGTCCTCAGTAATCTGTACCACGTGTCCTCCTGCAAGGGTCCCTATAACCGCTTAGTGCTCTATGGCCGCCTGTAATTCGATGCCACGTGCCCTGCTGTAACGGCCTCTACAACCGTCGGCTGGTCTGGAGTCATGAGCGTTCTGTCGCGATATCGCGACGTCTTTGCTCTCTGACTTTCTCTCTCCTCTTTGGTCACAATATCGCGACGTTCCGGCGTTTGGCTTCTCTTTTCTCCTTGGGGCCACGATTTCGTGACACGTCACGAAATCGTGATGCCTAAGCCTTCCGTGCTCGCTTTCCGCCTCCGGGCCGCGAAACCGTGACATGTCACGATTTCGTGACGTCTTTGCCCTTCGCACTCAGTTTCTTCCTTTGGGCTACGAAACCATGACATGTCACGATTTCGTGACGTCTTTTTCCCTTCACACTCGGCTTCTCCCTATGGGCCGCGAAACCGCTACATGTCACGATTTCGCGACATCTTTGCCTTTCGTACTCGGCTTCTTCATTCGGGCCGCGAAACCGTGACATGTCACGATTTCGCGACGTCTTTGCGCCTTCAAGTCTTGCCCCCCGAAAGTGTCACGATTTCGCGACGTCTTTGAGCCTTAGAGCTTTGCCTCCGAAGGTGTCGCGATTTCGCGACCATTTTGTGCCCTCCAGTCTTGACCATTTTGTGCCTTGGCCTCCTTGCTGTGAAAATGTCACGATTTCGCGACCATTTGGCGTCTTGGCTTCTTTGCTCCGAAAATGTCACGATTTCGCGACCATTTGGCGCCCAAGCTGCTTTGCTTCGAAAATGTCACGATTTCGTGACCATTTGGTGCCCAAGCTGCTTTGCTTCGAAAATGTCATGATTTCGCGACCATTTGGCGCCCCAAGCTGCTTTGCTTCGGAAATGTCACGATTTCGCGACCATTTGGCGCCCAAGCTGCTTTGCTTCGAAAATGTCACGATTTCGTGACCGTTTTGTGCCTTGGCCCCGTTTGTCAAAAAGTGTCGCGATATCGCGACAGTTTGGCCCTTTAGTGCCCTTCATCAAAAAAGCGTCGCGATATCGTGACAGTTTGGCCCTTTGGCGCTCTTCCTCAAAAATTGTCCCCATATCGCGACAGTTTTGGCACATAGAGAAAAAAACATTTTTGGCTGATGCAAGATTGTTGCTTCGCCTCCGGATGCTCCTCGCATCATATTTTAGGCCCATAACATCATATATTTCCTTGGGCATAATGATAATATCATCTTTTGGATGTACTATGCAATTATGTAGCACCCAACCTTCTAAACACATAGATAAGTAACATGGAGGAGAGTTACTTTTTTCCATACCAAGGGATGTCTACTTGAGTATTAATCTAGAATTTGGATGGGTAATTCTATTAGTCTTTGAGCCATACAAAACTATTTAAATCAGATTTACTTGATGAAGAACCAACAAAGTTTACTTTAGAGCTCTAGCCCCTTTTTCAATACATACTCTAAAAATGTCCTTCAACTTGGTCATCTTCTGAGTTAGTTCTTGGTAGACATTCATCATGTCTTATATTTATTTTCTATTTATGGTAAGATAATATAATCTTTGGTAAGCCTATTTTCTCTAACAATGCAAGAATAAGGTTTTTGGATTGCATTATTTTGCACATAGTTCTAACTTTTTCATTTCTAGGTGATCTTCTTATGTAGATTAGATCTCTTTTGAATTTTCCTCTTTTGACTCTTCTTTTTCTTGCTACTTAATGCTTAATATTTTATTTATCTTTAACATACTTAGTATGTATCAACCACATCTGATGATTGAATCTATTGAATTTATCGAATACATTGTGGAGAATTTTTTGGTTATGAAGAAATGATTTGGGTCCATTGTAATGGCTATAAAATCATCTAACTATTTTGCTATAAATGGTGGCAATGTTATTGAGAGTATTGATTAGAGTTGCCATTGTAATTATTATCACTCATTAGACATCTAATATTGATCGTATTGGGGTCTACTCACTACTGTTGATCTCTAATGACATGAAAATATTCCTCACCTACCTCTCAAGTATGCATAAGTTGATATTTTAATAAAAGTAACTCTTGAGGATATATCTTGTATTTGACTTCAGTACTTTGTTGTTTGCTATATTTAGTTCATTGGTCAAGCACTGAATCATAAATCTCAAATTCAAATTTGTTTGGGACTTTAGGGTGGTGATCTTGGATACATCTCTTGTCATAACTAGATCTATGGAGTGTGACTCAGGCAATCTTTATAACTATGTTGAGAGTGGAACTTGTGGCTTTGTATATTGAATCTAAGGGGCTCCCAATATGAGGGTTTTGGGTGATAGATTTTTCGCTAAGATGAGCATGTTTTCTACCCTAATAGCTACTTGAAATATTAGAGTAAACCTTTTCCATTGGACTGTTGAATCAAAAGGATCAAGTTTAGGCTCATAGCATGAATGTAATAGATATAAGCTTATTTATGTGAAGGTTTCATCACTTGATAAATTATTTTCTAGGTTATTCTAAATTGGATATTTAAATGAATAATAATATCAATAGGATGCCTATGTATGGAGGAAAATGGATAAAGCAACAAGAAGAGGTCCCCTAAGTCATCATGCTTTAATTTGAAGGGTTTATCCTGGTCTACCCACATCCTTATACTATCATCTTCTAAGGAGTAATACCATTGTAGTACCTTACCTCAAAAGGAAAACATGATAAGTATAACCATTACATATTCAAGTTAAATATTATATAAGGTGTCCAAATCAGTAATCTCTTGAGAATGATCATAAGCATTTTTTTCTATTATCATCATAAATAGGTAAAGCCTTCAATGCAATTTGGGGAATCTCATGAAGGTCGAAGATATTAAGGGGTCTAGAACTATTCCATGTCAAAAAATTATACCCTACCATGGATTTAAATTATATGATACCATACCTACAAAGCCATGTGGTTGGTGCACAATGAGTTTTTTATCTAACTACCAATTTATTTTGAGTTTGTTTTTACCAGCGGAATTGTCATCCTTCTTAGTTCTTGAACTAATAGAGTTGCCAGGTGAATATATATTCTTCACTTATGATGGTAATACTATTCACAAAAATATTGGGTCCTTCAGGTGATTTAAATTAAATCTATGAAATTCTATCCCAACAAGCATTCCAAAACATTTTAGTCCAAAATATGCCTAAGTGGATGAGTTGTGCCCTCAAGATCTTGACTAAGATTGGAAGACCTAGAAAAAGGCTTCTAGATAAACCTCCAAAGTAGGTTGGTTCCTATGGTACTAACTAAAATAATAAAAGAAAATGGGGGTTTATAGACTAAAGAAAGAGATATGTAGAGCTAGAAGCTAGAACTTAAAATGATCAAAATTCAACAACATCAAGAGACACAAGGCACAAGTCTCATACTCTTAACTAGACTAAACTTCCTAAAAAACCAACCATCATCTAATGTTGTAGGGTATTAATAAAATTAGCAAACATGCAATTAAGCATTCCATGAATTGAACAAGTAGTAATTAGGTAAAAATATAGATAACAAAATAATTTTAAAAAAATACACTATTCATTTAATATTAACAAAAATGCCTAAAACTGAAATCAACATACACACATGTTCTACAATAGTTAAATATGGAGGTAAAACAACACTTAAATTTTAATTAATATGTGCACAATACAATCATCATACAACTTATGAAATTGTAAAAACTAAAGAGTTGACCCCCCAAATGAGTTACATTCAAGTATATATATAGATTTTTTACATCATATTTAGTTAGCTTAGCATGATTATGTGGAGCTTTTCTATATGTCTATCAAAGCGAGTGTAGATAATGAGAGTTGAATTTAGCTCATACATGCTTAACCACTTCAAGCATGTTTTGTTAATGTGTTTAGCCCAAATTTATCTTGAGAATTTGGCTTGCATGTTGTGCCGTCAGATTTTGAGTATCTTCTAACAAGTCTTCTTTATTCCACTATTTTATGTTGCATTGTGCTAGTTGTTTAGGGACATATGTGTTATAGAGGAACCTTTGGCTATTGAGATGTCTAATAATTATGATGATCTATAGCTGGTTGACATACATAAATTTTGCAAACTAGGACATGTTTGGGAGTTTCTTGCAAGATATAGCAGTGTGAAGCTAGCTTACTCTATACCTTATTTTTACCTTAGCTAAATATGAAGTCCAACAACTATCTATAAATATCAGATTTTGGATTTTTTGATCATGTTAGTTGCTTCAATAGTCTATAATTCATCCAACACTTAACCAAATATTCAATTTACCTTGTTGGATGCCAAAATTTTATGCTCACCTTGATGACATCATCACCTTGAAAGTCCAATAATCTTCTACACTTAGTCAAGTCACTTTTTGCCATGCACATCATCTGATATCGAAGATGCTCTTGCTTCAAAATTCTTTGTCATATTATGCCATATTTCATTCCTTCAAATATTTTTGGCTCTGGTCTTGGCCTTCCTTTATATAAAACTTTTATGCAACTTATGATGATGCTAGATTCTTTGAAAGCCTAACTATCTTTGACACTTAAACCAATTTTGCATATGATAATGGGTTGTCTTGATGTTGAGCATAGGATGTTAATTTAGATACTTAGCCAAATTTTCATAATTATGCATTGGGTGCCATATTTTTATATTTCCTTGATGATATCAACACCTTAGAAAGTTTGGAAACCTTCCATACTTAGCCAAAATTTGAGTCTAACATCGCAACGAAATGTTGGACTATTTTTCCTAAGTCAATTTTTAGACTCAACTGTGTCAAATGTTGATTTTTTGTTATTCTTGTACTTTATTTGGTTCTAAAAGCCTAGTCCTTTGATTTTGTGTGCCAAATTTTAATGCCTTTATCAAATTTTATCTTTGATACTTAATTGCTTGGCTATCGATCTTAGCCAAATTTTTATATTGGCTATGCACTCCTAGGTATTGAGTTGATCTAAAATATTTTGCTCTATATTTTATCTTATATTTTTAGCTTAATCTACCTTAGAAGCCTAGTCTAGTGCTCAATTTGTGCTTAGAAGATGCTTTGAGTTTAACTATTATGCCATTTCCTTTTTTAAATATTGACAAATATTGAAGAGAATCACAATCTAACTTATTTACAAGTATTTGTGAATGCAAGTAGTGAATGATAAAGAGTACTAGATACTTGAGGCGATTTATCATATAAAGATAGTTAAAACCCTTGTTCCATTTGTGTTGCCTTAGGTTTACAATATTTCATCTGATATTTTTCTAGTAGTGTATCGGCATACTTTGTCTATGATATGACAATGTGATTCTTTCTTTGTCATAATTCTAGGCCAATAAAATAATATTAAAGTACCAAATATATCATGTCAAATATCTTTTTCAAGTCATTCTTCACACCATTTACTAGAACATTTGAGCTACTAGTTATGACTAGATCATCACATATAGTACAACTATCACTATCTTAGATCTAAATTTCTTGATATAGTGATTTGTATCAAAGGGGATTCTAGTGAAACCATGTAACGTATGATCATTAATTTTGATTTACCAAGCTTTGAAAGTCTACTTCAACCCATACAATGAATTTTTTAGTTTGAAATCCTTTTGATGTTACCCATTGTCAACAAAGCCTTTAGGTTGTGTCATGTATACATATTACTTGAAATAACCTTTAAGGAAGACACTCCTAACATCCATTTGTTAAAGTTTCCAGAAAAACTATGCCATTAGTGCACAAAGTATATGGATGGTTTTAATCTTGACAATGGGTGTGAATGTTTCTTCATAATCAGTTACTTCCTTTTGTGCATAGTATTTTGTAATGAGCCATACATTATACTTATTAATAGATTCATCTATATTATATTTTATTTTTAAGACCCACTTATAGCCTATGGAATTATTTTCTTTTTGCAGATAAACAAGATTCCATATGTTGTTCTTCATCAAAGATTTATCTTTTGCATCCATATATACCTTCCATTGTGTCAAGCTAAGTGTATTATTCACTGATGTTGGTTTTGATTTCTTTATCACTAAATCCATCAAGCCCAGATTTACTTCTTAATGTGTAATACTACAAACATTTAAATATTTGGAAGTGAGGTCAACATGTGCATCAAGTTTAGCATCTTTGATGGTACTAGTGAGTCATTTTAGATCCTTTCTATGTTTATGTGGAGCGAAAAGTACATAAACTACTATAGGTTCATAAAAGCTTATGGAAATTCCTCATAAATTTCCTCATCTAACTCCATACTCAAAATTCGAAATGTGACATACTCAAACTCCTTAGAGTCCTTAGTACTTGAATTACTTTTGAATTATTCATCAAATACCACATATCTACTTATATGTAATTTCTTTGTGACTAGATATATTAGTTGATAGGCTTTTGACTAATCATCATATCCAAGAAATATGCATGATAGGGTCTTCACATCTAATTTGGTTCTCTATCCTTTTGGAATATACATGCATGCCTTTATTTTGAAGACTTTAATTTGTGCAACAATAATATTTCTCCTAGACCAAGATTCTTCAGGTGTAACTCCTTTTAGTGCCTTTGTGGGTGCTATATTTAGAAGATATACTATAGTAAATATTGCTTCAACCCAATACTACCACTGTAGATTGGTTTTTGTGAGCATGCAAATAAAACATTTCCATGATGGAATGATTCCTCCTTTTAGCAATGTAATTTTATTGTTTAGTGTATGATTTAGTGAGTTTTTGTTTAATCCCATTTTGTGTAAGAAATATTAAAAATTCATTGGATGCATATTACCCCCTCAATCAGAGAGGAGAAATTGAATAGAGCATCTAGTTTTTATTTGTACACACATCTTGAAGCATTAAAAATAGTTGAGAATTTCTAAATTTAGCTGCAAGAAATACACCCACATTTTCCTTGAGTAGTCATATACAAAAAACTAAAAGAACTTTCATCCACCAAAACCAATCAGCATGGGTCTACATGGATTGGCATGTATAATATCCAATAGTCATTTGGTTGTATGAGTGCTCAACTCAAAAGGTACTCATTGTTATTTCCATGCTAAACAACTTGATCATACTGATAATATGGATGAAAGGTTTAGCAAACCTAACACCATATGATGCTTACTCAACTAGAGTAAGTATCCAAAACTCAAATGACCATATCTCCTATGCCAAAGAGAGGTAGCATCTAGAATTGCTATTGATAGTGTAATATTATGAGAGGATATGACATCAAGAGCAAAAAATCCATTCTTGTAGGAACCTATTGTGATAATAATACCATGTTTTATGATAAAACACTTATTGTTTCCATCAAATTAGAATTTGAACACTATGTTGCGATCTAGAATTTATAATATAAACAAGTTTTTTTCCAATCCAACTACATATGGTACATTTTAATAGTGAATTTTCCTCCAAGAATATTGAGAGGAACATCTCCCAATCCTATGAATTGATATGTTTAATCATATATAATGGTTATTGGTTTTCTATTTTCTACTTTTAATGAGTCAAACCATGCTTTCTTCTTTGTCATGTGCTTGCTAGCACCTAAATCAATTTACCAAATATCATCCTTCGCTCTTATCCTTGACTTGGACATTAGCACCTTATGTATTTGTTCAAGTTAGAAGTTGATTCTTCATGTGTAATATACCGTTGTTTTTGCTTCTACTTGGGACATGGTTTACATTATGATTTTTTTATGAGGTTTTTGGACTTGATCTCCTTGAGTCATAGAGTTATACCAAAAAATATTTGTGTCATGTCCTTATTTATCATAAATATGACAATATTTATTTTGATTTTAAGGTTGTGATGATAATCATGGGGAAGGACCCTTCTATATATATTTTTTAGATTTATTAGAAATGAGTCCATTATTTTTCAATTGACCCCTCAACTTGTATGTTTTTTCTCTTTGTTGAAGCATATTAACCAGCTTATCAAAGGATACCTTTCTATTTGTGACTTGTAAGGAAGTGATTAACACAAAATAAATTTGGTAGATATTGAAGTATGATGGGTACCAAGAGCTTGTATTCCACTATTTCATCCATGGCATTCAATATTACTTTCAACTCTACAACTTGGTGAAGAAAAAACTCAATGCTTTCTCCATTGTGAACTCTCAATGTATGGAGTTAAGACTTAAGGTGAAATATTATTGATTCATTCTTCCCTTTGTATATGGTATAAAATTTATCCTATGCCTCCTTGGATGTTTATACTTCATAAATGTATGGATGGATAACATATGCTATGGCAAGGATGATGATCATTAATTCTCTAGCAAGGATGATTATCATCAATTCTCTAGTATTTGTATTATTAAATTTTTGTTGGGCATCTTCATCCTCTTCAAATCAAGTGACTATGCTAATGATAATATCTCATAGTTTCTCAACTGCTAAGATGGTTATCATTTTAGTATCAAAGTTATAAAGTTTTAACCTTTGAGTAGTTGGGATTCTATAAGAATTTTTTATACTTGCATGGTGAGGGTTCCTTATAACTTCCAAATGATCCTCATTTCAATATACCATCATTATGATATACCAAAATTTTCTATATACCTACCCTATCTATATATCCCTTGATACATGGAACAAGTTAGTCCTCTTGATATACATGGTCGTACATGAGAGAGAATTTAAGGTATGTGAAAGAGAATGATACAAGGTACTGAGGTAGTATGGAAAGGGATTAATCCTATCAATGACACATGATTAAGATAAATCCTTGTACATGGGCATGAATTTCCTATATACTCAAAATTTCTCAATTTTAGGGTTTATGTCTAGTGATAGTGACAAATAGGGTGGATATATAGGGTTTAGGGTTTATGTTTCGTCGTAGATATATAGATATTTTGGTATCAATAGTACTATTAACATATTTTGTCTGTATTACGTTATTAAGCCACTGTTACAACGTCTGTAACAGATCAGTTACGCCGGAGTGTTATTCTCGGCCTTTTGTAATCTTATTTAAACATTCCTACAATAATACATTTTGTTCGCTGAATCTTACATGGCATCAGAGCCAGACTGGTACGGGATCTTTTTGGAGTGAAAGGAAGCAGCGAGAGGAGGCTGGAGGCGGACGAGCAGAGGAAATTTTTTTTATTTTTTTTCGCGACGTGTTATTCCCTGTCGCGAGATAAAATAATAAATAAATAAATAAAAAATCTGCGCAGAGCGTCTGCAGGGACGCAGACGTCCCGTCTTCGCGCAGGACGCAGAGCGTCTGCAGGGACGCAGACGTCTCGTCTTCGCGCAGGATGCAGAGCGTCTGCAGGGACGCAGACGTCTCATCTGTGCACAGGGCGCAGAGCGTCCGCGTCGATGCCCGGGGACGCGAGCATCCACGTTCTCCCCCCACCCCCGTGCGACGTGCGATCTCGCGCGTGCGCGCTCCCCGAGGTGCCCCCCCTCCCCCCCCCAACCCGCGGGCGACGCTGAGCGGGAATTTTAAAATTCCCGCTCGCGCTCCCACGGGGGGAGTATAAACCCCCCCTTCCTTGCGCGCAGGAAACGAACGCCGCGCAGGAAACAAACGCGGGCGTCGTCGCGCAGCAGGTCGGCCGCGTAGCAGGCCGTGAAAAATCGGGCGGAGAGAAAAAAAAAAAAAAACGTCGCCGCGCAGCAGGCCGGGGAGCTGTTTGTTTTTTTTCGGAAAATAGAGCGACTGGGGGAATTTCGGAAAAGCAGCACGGATTCGAGTTTTTTTTTCGAAAAACCAGTGTGCAGGGAGCTTCGCGTCGTTGAAGCAACCAGGCCGAAAGCAGAGGAGGAGGAGGAAGAAGGTGTTCAAAAAGGAGGAGGCTCTTGATCTCTTCCGGATCAGCCCGCTGGCTCACGTGGTCGTGAGCCGTGCGGTTAAGGCTCAGGGAGCCTGCAGGTCGGGGGTTCAAATCCCGCCGACTCCCCTCAGGTATATTTTTTTTTTCAAAGTCATTTTTAATTATTATTATTTTTAATTAAAATTTTTAATTTTAATTTTTTTAATATAGTTTTAAACTTTATAAATTAAAATTTAATTTTAATTTATTTTTTCTAAAGTTTTTAAAACTATATAAATTGAAATTATTTATTTTAATTTTAAATAAATAATGATTATAAAAATGCTTTGTTAAAGAAAGCCTTTTAAGGGGGGATATTTTTTCAAAAAATCAAAGGGGGATGTTGAGTAATTTTTTGAAAAATAGCAATTTGGCATTGTAAAAGGTGCATTTTCGGCTGTGACCGACACCTTGTGGGTTATTCTTGTGGGCATTTTTTTTGTTGTATGTTGCATATTTCATTTTTGCACTATAACATTAAAAACTTAAAATCAAAACACTCCCTAAGTCCCCGGAATATAAAACCCATCTGTGCAATTTATTTGCACTGCAGCGTTCGGTATTTGCGATACCTCTGGCCAGCACTTACAGGTAAAGTTGTCGTGATTTGGCTACTGTATCCGCCGCCTAATATAGCTGCTATAACGACGTCTGAGCTTGTTCTCTATAAATCGTCGGGGAGGAATAAGTACGCCATTTTTGCATTTTTTACTCCATCCACTACCCTTTATCGCACTTGTGTTTAGGCGTAAATCCTGACGAAGTATTCTTCATAGTGTTTAGGGAAGTTACGCCCCACGCATGAGAAGAATCTTCTATGGTAGGTGCCATCAACAAGGCGATTCCCTTTCAATACCGCTTATGTTCCACGTATCGTATGATCTCTAAATTTCACCTATAGTCTCCCTCACGTAAGGGCGGGTGATTTTTGTTGATCTTTCTAAATACCTATAGTTTCCCTCACGTAAGGGCGGGTATTTTGTACGGTATATTGGCCTAGCAAAAGGTATATCGAAAGGGGGACCAATTTGGTGATATAAGGAACCTTCACTATGGCCGTTGTTGCAAAGTTGATGACTGATCCGCATCAGTTATTGAAAGGTCCAAATTATACACCATGGAAACATAAGATGAAGGCTATTCTCCAAATGGAAGATTTGTGGGATATTGTTCCTTGGAGTAGCAACCGAGGCCTTCACCAACGAGCGGGATCCACGGGTCCTTGAGCGGATCAGATTGCTTTTGACAAGAAAGACGGTAGAGCAAAGGTGCTCATTTTGTTTCTTGTTTCAGATGAAGTGCAACCTCATATAGCTGATAAAGCAAGTGGTAAAGAGGCATGGGATGCCCTTAGAACCATCTATGAGGGGAAGAATGAATCCACCATTCTTCATCTTCAACAACAACTTCATAACACTGAGTTTGAGGGAGGGTGAAACAGTTGAACTCTTTACGTGCGAGTGTCTGAGTTGAAAGAGAAATTGAGTTCTCTAGGAGATACTGTGGATGAAAAGCTTCTCATTTCACTTGTGATGAGAGCTTTACCTTCTTCATTTGATATGTTGATAACCTCCATCCAGGTGTCCCAACGACAAATTACCTACATCGAGTTGGTCAATCTGCTCCAACAACAGGAGGCACGCCAACTTCACAAGGATGATTCTTCCAATACGGCCCTATACACCAACGAGGCGGGGTTCTAGGAAGAAAGGTAATGGGCAAAAAGGAGGCAACTTTCAGAAAGGAGGAAATTCTCAACGGGATACGAAAGGAAAAGGCAAACAACCTCAACGAGAAGAAGAGGTGGTGCAAGATCCGTGAGAAAGACAACCATGACACCAACGGGTGTTGGCATAAGAACAAGCGAAAAGGCCAAAACAAACCACAAAATAAGAACAAGCAACCCCGGGTGAATGTTGCTGTTGAAGAATCTGACTCAGATTACGAATGGGCACACAAGGTGCTCATGACTACCACAGATTCCACACAGAGGGATCCTATTTGGTATGTCGATTCTGGAGCTAGTAAACATATGACTGGCGACAGATCGTGGTTTGAATCATTTGTGGCCAAAGAGGGCAAACCTGTCACAATTGCTGATGATAAAACCTACAGGGTTCAGGGAGAGGGTACGATTTCGGTCACTCTTCCTGATGGCAAGTGTCAGATTGACAAGGTCCTCTATGTTCCGGGATTGGCCAACAATTTGTTGTCAGTGACACAAATCCTGGACAGAAATATGGTTGTCAACTTTCGTGTTGAGAATGGAAAGAAGTGTTGTACAATTACCAGGAAGGGTAAGCAGATTGCAACAGCTTCATATAAGCATGGCTTATTTGCACTAGATGCTATCTCTACTCCACATGTTGCCATGGCTGTCTCTACCAAGGAGGCAACTTCCCTATGGCACAAGAGATATGGGCATCTTAGTTACGGCTACTTACTTGAGCTCGGCAAGTATGAGATGGTAAAGGGTCTTCCTTCCCTTTACGCCACATTGCCAGTGTGCTCTGACTGCTTAGCAGGAAAGCAGCATAGAGTACCATTTGAGAAGAGCTCTACAAGAGCAAGAAAACCTCTGGAGCTAATTCACACCGATCTATGCGGTCCTTTCACACCCAACAGTGTTGGAGGGAAGAGGTACTTTCAGTTATTCGTAGATGACTACTCACGAAAGATGTGGGTTTTCTTTCTCAAACTGAAATCTGAAGCTTTTGCATTCTTCCGGCAGTTCAAGAAATCCGTTGAGAAGGAGTCAGGGGCTTCTATCAAAACCCTCCGCTCAGATCGAGGGGGAGAGTTTACCTCTAATGAATTTTCTGCATTCCTAGATAAGCATGGGATCAAGAGACGGTTAACAACTGCCTATACTCCTCGACAAAATGGAGTTGCTTGAGAGAAGGAACCGTTCTATCATGGAAATGGTTCGTTGTATGCTCACGAGTGCAACTCTTGGGCAACAATATTGGGCGAGAAGTTGTCACCACTACGAGTGTATCTTTTGAATAGGGCACCCACAAAGGCCCTAAAAGGAATGACTCCACAGGAAGCATGGAGTGGTCGAAAACCCTCCATATCTCATCTACGTATTTTCGGATGTCAAGCTTTCATGCACATACCGAAAGAAAAAAGGAAGAAGCTAGATGAGAAAACACTGAGATGTATTTTTCTTGGATATTCTGAGCACTCTAAAGGATATCGGTTGATAGATCCTTTGACCAAGAAAATTCATATCAGCAGAGATGTTGTCTTTGATGAAGCTTTCACATCACAGAGCACATCTACAGTACACCAGGATATTGTGGAACCTAAGGAAGAGGAGATTCCTTCGTCAACACAGACAGGAGGTCCTTCTACATCTTCTTCATCACCACCGAAGAAGAATCCTAAATGGTGTACAAATACAATCGAGAGATGCAAATTTATCCACTCCTCCCAATTTGAATTTGGATAGACCTCGTACACGCAGTATGGCTCAAAAGGAAAGAGAAGCCAGAGAAACTGGTGAGGTTGATGATCTTTGTCAATCTTTTGAGGAACTTTCTGTGACTCCAAGTAGAGAAGTTGAGGATATGGATATTGATGATGACAGGGCATTCATGTCTACCATAGATAGTCTTGAACTCGCATCGGTGCAAGATGCTCTCGGTGAGCCTCGAGTGGAAGGCCGCTATGGATACAGAGTATGAGTCTCTGATGAAAAATAAAACTTGGAAGCTTGTTGATCTGCCGCATGGAAAGAAACCTATTGGCTGCAAATGGGTATACAAAGTCAAGTACAAGGCAGATGGAACAATTGATAAGCATAAGGCCCGACTTGTTGCAAAGGGCTATGCTCAAAAGGAAGGCATCGACTATGAAGAAACTTTTGCACCCTACTGCTCGGATGACCACAATTCGGGTTATGTGTGCTATGGCAGCACAATATGGGTGGAAAGTTCACCAGATGGATGTCAAAAGTGCCTTTCTTAATGGTGATCTCCAAGAAGAAGTCTATATGACTCAGCCTGAAGGATTTGAAGTGGAAGGCCAACGACGAGAAAGTTTGCAAATTGGTCAAATCCTTGTATGGTACTGAAACAAGCTCCTCGAGCTTGGTATATAAAAATGGACAATCACCTAATGCAGCATGGATTTAAGAGATGTCCGTCAGATGCAAACCTCTATTTCAAGAAACAGGGTTACGAGATAGTGTTGCTTGTACTCTATGTGGATGATCTGCTCATTACAGGGAGTTCAGAAGATATGATCTCTATTGTCAAAAGAAACTTGTGCAAATATTTTGAGATGACGGATCTCGGACTTCTCCATTCTTGTCTTGGTCCGGAATTCAGCGGGAAGGAGCACTCCATCAAAGTGTCTCGAGAAAAAGTATGCCAAGACATTGCTCGATAAATATCGCATGATTGATCTGCAAGCCAATGGCAACTCCAATGGAGAATGGACTTCGGTTATCGCGATATGATGACTCACCTCGGGTAGATGGCACTCTCTATCGACGGTTGATTGGGAGTCTCATATATCGACCAATACTAGGCCGGATCTCGTATTTCTTTGTAAACTATCTTTCGAGGTTCATGCGGGAGCCTAAGACTACTCATTGGAAAGCGACAAAACGTGTTCTTCACTATGTCCGTGGTACTATAGAATATGGCCTAGAATACAAGAGGAACAACAAATTCTTCTTGCAAGGATACACGGACTCCGACTATGCCGGATCATTTGATGATCGCAAGTCAACTTATGGATACATTTTTCATCTGGGATCCGGTCCTGTCTCTTGGCACGACAAGAAGCAACAGGTGGTTGCTATTTCTTCAACGAGAGGCAGAATATCGCGCCGCACGTGAAGGTGTGTGCGAAGTGATATGGTTACGTCGCATTACGACAAGTATGGGCCATCCATCAAAATCTCCAATACACTTGTTTTGCGACAATCGGGGTGTTACGAACCTCGTCAAGAATCCAGTCCATCATGAAAAAACAAAGCACATTGACACACAATGTCATTTCATTCGAGAGGAAGTTCCAAAGCACCGAATTCAGCTTCGCACATTCCCACCGATGCTCAAGTTGTAGACATTTTCACTAAGGCACTTGGACGTGTCAAATTTGAATTGTTTCGCAGCTCACTTTGTATTGCAAAATAATGTAAGGGGATGTTAGTATAGCTATTAGTTATTACATTACCCAAATAATGTAATAAAGGGGGATGTTAGCGTACTATTAACGTATTTTGTCTGTATTACGTTATTAAGCCACTGTTACAACGTCTGTAACAGATCAGTTACGCCGGAGTGTTATTCTCGGCCTTTTGTAATCTTATTTAAACATTCCTGCAATAATACATTTTGTTCGCTGAATCTTACAATGAGCACCTCCTTCAAGGCACCTATGTAGTTCCCCCAACTTCCTAATTTACTTCTATGAAGCTATAATGGACCCATTTCTTCAAATCTCCATGGATGTGAATTTTTGAATTATATAGGCATGGGAATGATCACGAGGATGCATGGTAGTATTAAATTGGTAGGGTCATTATTTTGACTTATACAATCCCAAAATTAGGAGAAAAAACACCATGCTTTAATGCCAAATGAAGAATTGAGCAAAGGAACCTTAACCTTATTACTTTAATGCCCTATATTTAAAATACGATATACCAATTTTAAAGATAGATATTATGATCAAGATAACTTATGTAACTAGTGTAACCTCCTGTGAGGTGTAAAAATAATGTAATAATCACCTAATAAATTTTAGTTAATAAAACCATCTGTCAGACCACCTCCATACCAAAAATGGTGTTCAAAATAAATGCAAGTAATCTAAAAGTCTCATTTCAAAAAAAAATAATGTCTGACGAACAAGGAGGACCTATACAAATAGGAATCATCCAATTTTTTTTTTCTATTCTTAGTAAATATCCCCATTAAGGTTATAATATTGGAAGTTTATTATGCATTCTCTACATGATAGAATCACATATATCTAAATTGAAATCATAGTTTTACAAATCCTTACCCCTATATTGTATATCTATATAATCATAGACTGAAAATGGTTGTCCTATATTTATCATTTGGTTTAGATTTTATGTGGAAACCCATCCTTTTTATCACTTATGATTAGAATTAGTAGGTGAATTTGTAGAATTTTATTTGAATTTTGAAAAATT
The DNA here is from genome assembly GCA_028583015.1 of Wollemia nobilis. Classification (NCBI taxonomy): domain Eukaryota; kingdom Viridiplantae; phylum Streptophyta; class Pinopsida; order Araucariales; family Araucariaceae; genus Wollemia; species Wollemia nobilis. Next base: position 14,269,355 of record JAQPPZ010015824.1, read on the forward strand.
CCAATTGTTTATTCATCCTATAGGTAATGTTGGTTACACAATCCAACAAATTAGGATACTTTATCATGTATTAGTCTACATGTAACATGACCAATTGTTTCTTTCTTAATTATATAGCCCTATTTCCATAACAAAGACAATAGCATATAGTACACATTATGATTCCCTTTTGAACATCCCAAATTTTATGGAAATTTTGAAGCCTTTAGCCTCCTAAAACTTCATCAACTATAGCATATAAAATTCTTCTCATTACTCTATACTCTTATTGTTGAAAAATTGGAGCTATGCCTTTGGTAAGCAAGATATCCACCTAATATTCCCATCCTCTATACATATTATTCCTATGATGCTTTTATGTGTAATAATCTATACCATTTCATCGGTAAATTTACCTTCACCTCCTTGTTTTATCTATGGCATAAGCTATTTACCAACTCTAGTCAATCTTAAATTTTGGGTACCAAAAAGTGCCCCTCAAACTATATTGTATTACCAATATTCATGTGTAATTTTTATACCATTTGTCACTACCACTCTCAAAATATCAAGTTTGAATTTGAGGTCTTCCTCTCTCACCAAGTCATAGGCTATTTAAACTATTTTATTTGGACCCCTCTTTATTTTTTTTGCTTGGGTGGATGAGAGGGGTTTGTCTACTCCTATAGAGTACTATTATATTCTTACCCATGTTTTCTTATAATGTTTTTGTAGACTTATATGTCATATTTTATCTCAATGTTTATTACAAGTACTAAGGATGTTGGGATGTCTAGATGGATCTCCCTTGGTGATCTAGTAGCTTCTAGATAAATTCTTGACTAAGGGACTTGGTGACCATCTAGTAGATCGTAGCTAGTACCTGTTGACAATTTTCTCACATTTCACAAAGGGGTAGAAAATTAAAACTTTGTACAGTGTTCTTTGTTGTAAAGTATTTCTGTCGGTTGTTTTTTGGAAATATTTGTAAGTTGCAGCAATTTTGGATTTCCTTGTCACCCCTTTGTACATAAGATGAAGAAGAAAGAACCTCACTGTCGAATGAGCTAGGGAAGACAACTTCGCTAAAAAATGAAGAGAAGTATAAAAAGAGCTTTGCACCCAAAGCATTTCTAGTAATTGCTTCGAGCAAAAGTTGGTGAAGCGGCGTTGTCGAAGAAGAATACGAGGAAAGAAAAAGAGCTTCGGGCCCGAAGTTCCTCAAAAAACTACTTCGGGCAAAAATGTTGCGAAGCAGCGTTGCCAAAACAGAAATTCTTGCAAGGCATAAAGAAGAGCTTCGCACCCGAAGCAGTTCCAGAAACTACTTCGATAAAAAGTTCCGCAAAGCATAATCCAAGTAGCATTTCAAAAGAACAGCCGCGGACCGAATTAGCCAAGGCAAGAAAAACCACTTCGGGCCCGAAGCATTTCAAAATGCAGCTTCGGGCGAGTTTTTTGCGAAGCAGTTTTGTCGAAGGAAAAATGTGAAGGAAGAAGAATGAAAACTACTTCGAGCCCGAAGCATTTCAAAAGGCTACTTCAGGAAAAGGTTTTGCGAAGCAGAATTTGAAGGAGCGCAACACTGAAGACACTTCACCAAAAGGTCGTCGATGCATCCACTTTGGACTCTGGCGCCAATGAATCATTTCTACTTCGTCGAAGGTCGTTGCAAAGCATCTGCTTTGGCCATCTTTCATGCGAAGTACTTTCACCCGAAGTAGTGACAACCATAAAGAATGCAACATCTTTTCGGCTGAAACCTTCCCGAACCTTAGTCTTGAAAGAGGATCGCAGCGAAACATTTCTCCAAGGCATCAGCGAAGTAATTTTGTCAGCGAAGCGACGAAGAATGAAGAGGCCCATTTTGCGAAGGAAATATGCTTTGGCACTCACGCCCCCCAAAGCAGTTTTGTGAAGCTCCATTTTGCGAAGTACAAATCAAGGAGGGGTTATTGCTTCGGCACAAGTCCATTATGAAGCAAAGCGCTTCAAGGGCACGAGTTCCAAGCCTGATATTTTATCGAGGCGATCAAATGCCTCATAAATGCATTTCTACATGCCCAGTAAGATCGTTGCCCATTTTTGGTAATTGAAAATGAAGTATCAGTTCCATACGGAGAACCCAGCAAGCATGATAGTCACTCGAGCATCGCACCCAAAAGCCGAGGATGTTTAGATGGCCCATTAATGCATATTTCCCCGGTTGACCCGGTTGCAGCTGTTAATTTTGGCAAAGGATATGAAAGCTCAGTCATGAGGACCGCAGAGGTCCAACTTCTCAGCTTTCGAGGATGTACTTCACCATTCTATGTAATAATTATTCAGAGGGTCGGGTCCTCTATAAAAACCCAGGCATTGTAACAAAATAAGGGGGGGAACTATCTACTAGAAATTTTTTGTAACTTGATGTCCTGCGATTAATACTAAAGAGCTTTGGGCTCAATTCCTTTCTTTTATGCTGCCTTTTGTGCTTGATTCTTTTGTCTTTTCTCATTTGTATACTGAGACTCTAAACCCTGAATCCGATGTGTGATTGGGGACTGCACCCTGAAACTCACCTGAAGGATACATAGGAGAGGAAAAATGCTATATTGGTTTTCTTTTATGCTGCCTGGTGGGTTGTGGTTTTTGTTACATTCGCTTGTCCTAATCGTCTTTACTCTGAACCCTAAATTTTGATGAAAGGGAGAAGGAGAATCCCTGTGAGCTCGCCCAGAGGATACATAGGAAGGTTAATGTGGTGTTTCTTTCATTTATTCTTGGTGTTCCTTGCTGCTATTCAAGTTTTCAGTTAGTGATCGTGCTTCCTGTTCTCTCCCACCTTAAATCACCGATCTCTCTTCCCTTACCATTTTTTATTTCTTTCTCTAACCCTAACTCCTTTTATCTCTTTCCTGCACCCTTATCTCAAAATACCAAAGTAGTTTAGCATAGGATTCGGCCTTTCTCCGGAGATTGGCACGAGGGGCATCTCTTCCCTTCGACCTTTCAATGTTGGTCTAGGTCTAGGGCACATACATTTACCCAAAATCCTTTCCTAGGCAGATTTGATGACCAACAAGTACCTAGAGGAAAATAAAAAATTAATACAATAATTTAATATGTTTATAACTTAGTAAAAATTTCAAGCTCTTTCATAAGGGTAAAGGAGTTTGATGTGAGTGATTCACTAAAAAGCTAGTAAGTTTCTAGATTATAGGGTTAGGCAAAATAAGGAGGTTGAAGGTAGGTGAATTCAACAATAATAAGTATGTATTAGGGTTATGGGTATTATATTATATTTTGGTAGAAGGGATAGAAAGGCAGTGGTGAAATATAGTGACTAAGAGGCATGATAGTGTTGCAAAGACCTATAGATGGTGGCAAACAAACATCACTCTATGGGACATAGTGAGAGACCAAGAATAATATTATCTGAATGAAAGGCAACATGTAATGGTGGAAACAAAGATAAATGAGTGAAAAATATAAAAAGGTAAGATATTTGTAAAGCAGTAAAACACTAAGAAGATGAGGTGTTAGGACCTCATGAGGATGTTGTGTGGGAATTTTATACATGCAATGTAATGGCAATGACAAGGTTAAGGAAATAACAAATTCATGCTTTAAAGCATGTATAAATATATTTAATTACAATAAGGAGGGTTCTCATTTACTTTGATGATTAGGGTTTTATTAGCCTTCATGTGAAAAACCCCCGCACGTGCAAAAAATTTCATAGTGCATGTTTTATTTTTGCAACCAATTTTTTTTTTTTTAAAGCGAAAAACCCCTTGCGGGGCTGCCTTGGTCTGAGAGACCACGAACGGGGGGTTCTACACCGTCAAAGTCACCGGGAGTCGCACTCGACCACTGCCCGCACCAACATTGTCAATTGGATTTTGGATACCCAATTCAGCTTTTTGGTAGGGTGGAGATTTGAACCTGGGACCTCTCTTGGAGGATTTCCCTCTCCTCTCCAACTCACCTACAACACTTGGGTATTTTTGCAACCATTTTGAATGTGATATTAGGCTATTGGTTTTTATGGTAACATATTCATTATGGAGGTCATATTTGTTGCACATTTTCCTTTGAGTATAAAATAATTACCTATGTGAACATTATATCTCTTATTTTTAGATAGATCAAAGCTTATGTTGATGTCATTATGACATGAGGTCACTTTTCTACTTTGTTGCTTGATTTTATTTTTTGTAGAAAAATGACATGATTTTGACCTTGGCCAAAATTTCTTTGTAGAGGTATAGGATTATATCAATATTATCATGAAATTATTTATTTTAGACCATTTGGACAATATCACTAATGCCATCGTGGTGTATGTGATGACATCACCTCAAGGATAGTGAACCACTCAATTGTTGACATGGTAACCTTAGATAACAATACAATAGCATGATGCAATCATTGAGTGGGTGATTCATGCAAGTGAATAACTTGCATAGTGTAAAAGTTGTAGGGCATGCAAGCCATTGTGAGTGAGGTATGATTGGGTTTTACCTTTGAGATTGATACTTTTAATTCATGGGAAATCTATTTTTTTTATGTATAAATTTGAAGAACACAACATGAGTCCTTCTAGATCCTTACATACCTTTACCCATTTTAAAATAAACTAAAAGGACAATGAACCCAAAGAAAAGGAAACTAACTATAGAAAATATGCATGAAAATAATACCTTATGCTACATGCATTTTCACATTATTTCCTTTTCAATTAAGTGTTCGATAAAAATGGAGCATGCAAATGACTAAGTTACATAAATTTTTTCCTTTTCTTGAAAATTCAAAAGATCTAATCTATGCTATGCATAAACTGCATGATTTTATCATTTCCTTTATATTGTATCTAGAATATGTAAGATAAACTTATCAAAAGATAACTATTTTATTTTATTGATTAATTTAACTATTTTTTAAACCAAGATATATGTTCCCTAGTAGAAGTGCTCCTTTGTGACAACATAGAAAAAAATACAACCACAAGAATAGAAGTATTGCAAAGCTTTCAAATGCACCAAGATCATTCACAATTTTACATAAAATCTAAGCATTGATTAAAATGACAAGCAAATCACACAATAGAGATATAATACAATATTATACAACAAAGATAGTTATTCATCTAGAAAATGGGGATTATATAGAACCCATTTTTCCCTCTAGCATGTCTAAGGAGGATGAAAGAAATTGTTGATTTACTTCCTTATCATTTACTCATCACCCATCACTTCACACAAAATACTTGCATATAAATGAACTCAAAAATATATCATATGTTCAAGGTTCTTCCTTAATTAGATCCCTTGTTTAAGAAAACTATATTTGGAGCCTTTTGAAAATGCATGTTATATTAAGATTTCTAATTGTAGGAGTGTTGTTACAAAAATAGCACTGGAGTGTGAATGATAGTGTGCCAATAGATTTGCATGACTGGCACCTCCAATGCAGCAAGCTAGCTGTGTGAGCTAAGTACTCCACGTGCTTAGCTTAAGCCCTAAGGTTGCGTAAGCCTTTTCACAAAGGCTTCAAAGCTTTTGGTCTTCTCCTACGTCTAGCGCCAAGCTAGACTATGAGTGTTTCTCCCTTTGTGTTGTCCCTTGTTTCGAACACCATGCGTTGCCTCGATCATGATGCTCTACCCTGATTACAATGCATTGTCCTATTTCAAAAATACACCACTCGTAAATTTTGGAGGCTTCAAATTTTTGCTTATGTTTGAATTCAAATTTCGATATCTTACTTCCCTAAGGTTTGTCTTAGGGTTTAAATACCTTTCATTTGCTTTGCATACAACGTCGGCGGATGATTCGATTTGATGATGTCGGCTTGTATAAATTATAATTTATAATTAATTTAAATTCAAAAGAATTTAAATATTATAAATTTAATTTATAAACTTTAGACTTTAATAAAAAATTAAAGCCCTCGTTGAGTCAATATCAAATTGTCATTTGCACTTCACTGGATTGATGAAAAATAATTTTGCCACCTTGGTTTTAATAAAAACCTTAATTCTACCATCACAATATTAGAGAACTATCATTATGGTTTTAATAAAAAACCTTTTAATGTGCCATCATGGTTTTAACAAAAATCCTTATAAAAACATATTTGGACAACTTTTCTCCATCTCTTTGCATTGCTTCTTGGTGTTAATGATGATGTACTCCATGGTGTTAACGATAGCTTCAAGTGTTCACTTTGGAATTAATGACATATTTTCACCTTGACATCAATGACAACTAAATAACCTCAAAATATCCAATAAAATGGATTATTCGGGCTCTTAAAGGCCCTGAATCTTGAAAAGTACTTCTCAAACAATGTGTCTCGATTGGGTTCCCCCTCAACCGCAGAGCATGGGCAAGGATGGATCTTCCATCTCTGGTGCTTGCCCCAATATTCATTAAAATACTTGGCTCCTTTGTTATAAAGATAATATGGAAGTCTTGGCAGCAAATCAATTCATGGATTATATGGAAGGGGGTCAGGTTACATAAAGGTCTCTCCATCAATCATCTCAATGTTTGGTGGTCCCCTGTTTTCAAGTTACAGGGCACGCTGTTAGCACAAATCCCTTGGGTCCATGCTCAAAAGTTCTTTAAGCATGGAATTGTCACAATTATAAATTTTTATTCTAGGTAAACCAAGTATTGTATCCCCTTATATACTTTTAAATACACCTTCTGCTTGACTAGTGTGGACAGAGTGACCTATGATGTAGTGATTGACCACACCCCCTTTTCCATTTGGCAAAAAATAGGATGCAGATCCCAGAAACCCTGTTGGAAAGATTGGGCATGGTACAAAAGCACTCATTTTCTTAATTACAAAGCCATATAGGGTTATGAATTGCTTACACCAACTTCCCCCATGGTGCCCAAGCTCAATGTCAAATGGAACCTCATTTCTAGTCACTAGATGGAAATCCAGATTCCACTTAGCTTGGGCTTCTTACTTGGATTCAAAGAAAGTATTTTTTATCTGGAGCTTACTGTGTCAGGGACTACCCCTTGGTAATATACTTTCTTATATGGGGGTGCCTGACCCTAGATGCCCGTTCTTTCAAGAACCTAAATCTCGTTTACATATTTTTTGGTCATGCATACGTGTTAGTCTTGCCTAGAATTGGGTTGCTTCTTTCTTTGCTTTGTACATGCCCCTGTCACTTTTATGGTAGCATGTATTTCTGGGTGATCCCATCCAATTCTCCCTCCCTCTAAAGTAAGTGTGGCAAATTTTCAGAGCCAACATTTTGTTTCACATTTGGAAATCTAGAAATAGATTTTTTTTAAACAGGTTGATCCATCTCTGGAATTTTCTTTGGCTAACAAGTTGGAAGTATTCCATGATGTGTGGTTTCATATTTGTGACCAGGTTAAGAATGTGGCTATGGAGGTGGACCACTTAGAGACATTTTTGAGTTATTTGGGTGGTTCCCCGTGTGATGTGAGTAGGATGGCCCCAGATCGCACACCTCCTAAAAAATATCTCTCGTTCTCACTGGTATCCATATCATGCCAGACGCCAACCACCTAGGAACAAATACAATGATACTGGGGGTAATTTCTAGCAACGTGATACATATAATGTGCAAAAACTAATGTAGGTATCCAGTGACGAGTATGTTATCCCGGTCAATAATGAAAATATCTTTGCTTGGTCACGTCCCCCATCTCTCATTAGTCATGCTTTAGGATGGGGTGATGATCACTTTGATGGATGGGGGGAGCCGCCCACTCTGATGGATAAGGATATGTTAGCAAAAGGCTCCATTCCATAATGCTTTTCTGGTTGTAATTAGTTCTCAGTTTTTATGTGTTACCAGTGGGGCTAATTCTTTTCAACTTTGTCTTTCCTAATCTGCTATTAGTATTAGTGTGGTTTCCTTAGGGGTGTGATTTTTTGACCTGTTGGTCAAGAATCTACCTTAGGTATTGAATGTTTCATCAATGTGCCCTAGACCCGACCAACATTGAAAGACCAAAAGGAAAAAATGCCTTCCGTGCCAATATCTAGAGAGGGTTGGTTCCCTTGCTACTTTAAACTTGGGGATTTGATATTAAAGAAATAGGAAATGAATGATAAGTGACTAAGAGAGATGGGAAATATGGTTGTGAGCCAGATTAATAAGGGATGATGAACAAGCAACATGAACACTTAGTTGTACTTTAAACCAATAGCACTAACACAGTAACAAATATTAAAACCAAATACCCTTATATATGCAACCTCCAGAATTATTCTAGCATTCGTCCTTTATCATAAACTAGATCCAAACACAGAATTATAGCTATCGGATAAGGAAGCAAACTTAATAGAAATAAAGAGTAGAATACATACACATAAAAGAGATCCATAATTAGAGCCAAGGATTCTTTACATTCATAGCAGAGCTTAGGTACACCAATTTTCTAGCAAAACGTCCATCATTTTACATTAGAATTGCTAGTTTTTATAGAGGATTCCGCCTCTAAATCATAAATTCCCAACCACAAAATATCACGGTGGAAGAAAATATTGGATTTCAGCACTCATCATAAAGTTAGGAATCATAGCTCGAATTTGATGACTCCTTGAGAAGTAGTTACTTGGATTCAATGCAATGATGTGATTCACCTATAGCACCATCTCCTTACTTGTTGGAACTGCCTCAATGGTGAAAATTGGATTCTAGGATTTGGGGGATTGGATTTAGATTCTTTTTGACTAACCACCATTAATTAAATGAAAGCACAATGTTGAAAGCTACTTCAGGAGACCGTCATTCAAAATAGAGGAGAAAATGAGTTTCACTGAGAAGAGGCGCAAAAGGGAGTTTCAATACCTCTTTTGAGCAAAACAGGAATTCATTGGTGTGGGTCCCAACCTGCATTTGTTTGTGTTTGGATGTTTGACCCAAAAAGGACCTTCACTCTACTCTTTTCTCACTGTAGGATCGCTAGACACGTCATGAAACACCACTTGGAAGTCACTTTGTGAATATCGAAAGTCTCTATCGCTTTGCTGGAGAGGTGGGACCCAACGCGTAGCCTTGGAAAATGCCAAAGGCATTTTGTCCATACAAAGTCCAAAATGGGCTAGCATGCTCAAATTGGGGTGAAAAGGAATTGGGTCCCACTTTGCATTTCAATCATATTTTAACCCGAAATGGGATTGCACTCCATGTTGGGGTGAAAGTGATCGGGCTTCACTTGGTTTTGACTAATTTCTACATCGAAATGGGCTTACGCTCCAATTTGGGGCAAAAGTGCTTAGGCCCCACACTACATATTTTTTTTAAATAGAATTATGCTGACTTTTAGAAAAAATACAAAGGCGCTTTCACCCATACAAGCCCCAAAACTGAGTTGCGCTCTCAAGTGGGGGCGAAAAGGTTTGGGTCCCACTTGGCATTTTGGACAAAACTAAGTGGCACTGGCCTTAGAAAAATTTAAAGATGCTTTTGCCCATACAAGACCTGAAATGGGTTTGCGTTCTCAAGTTGAGACGAAAACACTTGGGTCCCACTTGGTTTCAATCGACCTCTAGCTCAAAATGGATTTGCGTTGCACTCGTCCAAAATCAAGTTACCCTGAAGCATGGCGTGAAACTACTCTCGCCCACAACTTAGAAACAAAGCCCCTGCATGATGAATGAAATGAAAGGACTGCATTCTTCCTTGAGCACAGCCAACAAATCGTGATAGCAATACATGGAAAAAAGGAACACACTCTAAAAAAGAAGAGTTTTTTAGGAAATAAGAGATCATTACATAGCAAAATTTCTCACAAAAGAAATAATGTGGTAGGGATGACATCTCTGGCGACTCACGGGGGGATTGAGCTTACCTCAATGTGAATATCCCAAGCCTTATCTTGGGCTAAGAGTCATCGTCGCTCTCTTTTTTTGAAAACTCACTGTTGGTAGCGGACTCTTCCTCCAACTTTTCCCTTTCTCCTTCTTCTTCTCTTTTGTGTTTATGGTCCCCTTCTTCTCCTTGGTCTCCTTTATCTCCTTGATATTCATGTTGCTGGAAAGACTCTAATTGTGGGAGACGCTCATAGATGCAATCATAGGTTGCTTGAACCAGGGCATAGGCATCTTCTTAGAGCGTAGCAAGGTCTTGGAGCTCCCTAACTAGGTATCCAAAATTCTAAAGTTGGTCTACGTCAGTGAAGTTAGCCCTCTGTATGAGATCCACCAAACAAGATTCGATTTGCACGAACCTTATCATTAATTACATTACCTGGGCTTCTGTAATAGGCTCACCCCAACTGTCAATATTTGAAGTGTCACCTTTGAAGGCATCCCAAGCTGAGTTCATTTTTTCCTTTATCATAATAGCCTTGTCATCATAAGTGAAGCTGGGGAAGCCGAGCTGCGCGAGGGCTTCAAAATACATCATAGAAATATGCCTTTCATACTCGAGCACTTCTAACAACCTTCTATCCTCTCGGTATCTCTCTACTTTTTTGAAGTAATCCTGTAGTGTCACCTTTGTAGTTACCCATGATCGAGCGAGTGGACTATAGGAGTAAGCTGGAGATCCATTTTTTCTAAGGTTTACACTTTCATAGCTAGTTCCATCCATCGGTCTATGTCCTTTTTAGCATCCTCCACGATAGGTCCACCTTGAGTAACTATTTGCTTGGCCTCCTAAATGAATGTGAGGACTACTATTGCTTTATATGCCCTAGCTCAAAATTTAGCCAAGAAGTGACAACGAACCTCCTTAATGTGGTCTTTTGTGAATACCTCTGCCTACACCATCCTCCCTATCAATTTAGCTTGCAGTTCCTGGATCTGGGCATTCAAGGCTTATACCCGGATTTCTACCTTTGTGTGTACCTCGAGGTGATGTTTAGTTGCCCTTTTTTAATCGCCCACCTCTTGCTCTAAACTGGCCATGTGTTGCTGCAACTGCTCAGATTTAGACTGAGCCTGCTCGAGCTTTACCCTTGTCTGCACTAAGGTCTCCTCAAGCTCCATGTTTTTAGCCTCAGCTTCGAAGAAGTGATCTTTGAAGTGCTTCCTGTGGAAATAGATGGAACCCATTTTGACCTAGATATTCCCCATCGTCTTTGTTGTGTCGATTGTTCTTAAGTCTTCAATCGTATGATTATAGGAGTAATTCGATGGCGTCATCTTCTCTATGGGATTTTGAAATTTGGGCACCTTCTCCATCTTGTGGATTTCCATATTCTTTGAATCAAACATAGCCCTTTTTTCCACCTTGGCTAGAGCTTGCACATTTTTTCTTTTTCGATCCTTGAGCCAGCTTGAGGAACTCTGATGCACTTGGCATATGCTCTCCGTAATCGGGCACTCCTGGAGAACTTATAGCTCCATTTCCAGTGGCTCCTATACTCCAAAGAGTGGTGTGAAGGGGAAAAGAGCACGCTAGGCGTTTACTTTGGTAGACAGATCAAGAACATATGAGGCAACTATTAGGCTAACCCTTGGTGACACTAGGGTTTGGATGGTTGCGACCGACATGTTAGGATCTGAGAGTGGAATATCATAAGATGCCACTGCAAATGAGGAGGTGAGTGAGAGAAAAAATAGGTTTAAGTTGGCAATGATGGTGGATGCAGCAACTGGATTGATAGAAACATGAGGAGGGGCGGGGGTGGATGATGTAGGAAATGCAAATGCATTGGTGACAGATGCAAAGGAACTAAAAATTTGGGATATAAGAGGGGATGATGAGGGTAGTAGCGACTGAGATGTAAGGAAATGCATGGCAGGCATGGGGATGCTAAATTAATTTTGATTGGAAATAAGGGTTTCGACGTTGGAAGATGTAGTCACCAGAGGCTCAGAAGCGAGGGAAGGAGAAAGAGATAGCGCCCCTGTGGGATCAGGCATTACTAGAGCCAAAACGGTGAATTGCTACATGATCGGGCTTTGTTCTTCCTTTTTATTTATTTGATGCTTCCACTTATAGGTCAATCAGTTCCACCTCTTACCACTATAGCTACATTGGAACAGGGACTTCAGGAATGTTTGCTTCCGTGGTTGTTGATGTTGCAAAAGGGTTTGTGTTGAGGAGTCAAGTTGCACTACTCCAAGGCTTCTTTACAACATGAGGAAGTGTGCTACACCAGTGATCCTCTTCATCAGAGTAACCTGTTCTTTAAGGGGTAGCTACTCTTATTTCTTCATGACAAGTGGATCTTGTTCAATCGGCTGCCCATGTTCTTCCATCGCATCCTCCACTCTACCAGGGCTCTAAGTGCCCCAAGGCACGATATCATAAAAAGAGATAGATTGGTACGTGTCAACATTTACATCATATATTATGGAGAAATTTTCATCCAACACAAGGAACTGATCGAATGCCTGCTTTTTGTTGTGGACCCTCATGATCCACCAATTGACAATCTTGTCATCTGACCAATCGGGCAACTTGTCTTTTGTTGCCTACAATAACTACTTGTCAGGTACGTGTGTTGGGTTGTGCACAGGGTCATATTCAGCCTTCATCTTGTAGAAGTCATGCCATGGAGGAAGAAACATCATATTATCTATGTGCCATTCCATATTGCGCCCCGTGGGATTATTTTGTTGTGCTTTAATATCCGAGAGTGGGTAGCTATGGAAACTTTTTGCTTCGATAAATTGCCTAAAAATGTCCAATGGGTCGTACCTCTAGTGCTGAGGAAACTCAACTAGACCGAAATTGTACAACATCACTACAAGGAAATAATTTTGCCCAATGACTGATACCTCAATATCGTCGAACTGAAAAGGCGAGGTGCAGTGCGACTTTCTCCTTTCGTGCCCAAAAGTATCATCAATGAAGTCACCTTGCTGAGCAAATTTGAGGGTGAAAAGGTACTTTGTGGTGTAGTACAACAATAGGAAAGGTTTTCCAGTAAACCCATAAATCCTAACGATAAAGCCTTGCGTAAGCTGGAACACATCACTTAGCTTATTTTGCACTATCTTGTCTCTCATTTTCCTTGACACTTGTTCACAAATGCCATAGATGAGCTCCAAAGTTGGGCCGAGAAACATCCTGTTGAAATTATAGTATGACTCACTTCTAGATAAACTTTGAGTCCACTAATAAACTAGGAGCGCCTTACCCTCTTTGTTGGTGTGATTCTTGATGATGAAAATGAAATTACTGTGCATGTGGTAGAAAAAGTACCAAGCAAGGAAAGAGCAGAGTTGGAATGACATATCCTTACCACTTTGCACATTGCTCAATAGTATGTGCATCTGCCATACCACCCACTTTGCCCATTCAAAGAACACATGCTTTATCTTTGGCTTTATGGCGATGGGAGAGTAGAATTCGCCATGAAAAATACACTCTGCGAGGAAAACTTACCACTTGTATACCGTCACATCTATGGAGATTCCCATAGCCCATGCTAACATGGAGTATATGTCAGGATGTTTGAACAGCTTCACGGGTTTGGACAGGTCTATAAATCCTTTGGGTGTCGACTTCTCCAGTAATTGCATCTCCATAAACTGCCACATATGCGCTGTCAACGTGTACCTTTCATTCTGCTCAGTTATGTCAATTTTCCTGATTATGTAATCGATAGGGGGCTTCTCTCCACAATTGAAAGCCTCCTGGAAATCATTGGAAGAAATGGTGAATAGTATGTCCCCTCTGGCATTTTGAACTATCCTGGTCTGAGGGTCATATAATTTGGTAATTCTGCATACCAGCTCTGGGAAATTATGCACATGCATGCACGTGTACCAATAGAGGTGAGAGTAATAGACGATCGTCCGCTTACTTTCTGTAGCCCAAAAATTCTCGCACTCCTTTCCTCAAGGTTGATGGATTCGTGCCTTAGAGGGGAATGGTATAATGGATGGTCTACACCTCAAAAGAGAGGTACTTAATCGTACCTTCTATATGGTCATTTTTTGAGGAATTGTTTTGGGTTCACCAAAAACATTTATAGTTGTTTCTAGGCCTAGGTTTTGGGATTTGTTTTGATGTGTTCCTTTTATTCAAATCGCATATATACCTAGGTTGGCCAAAATGCAAACTATTCTATCCTATATGCAATTTTAATTCAAATGCAAACAAGCAGATAACAGAAAACATAATGTAGAAATATAGTGCAATGTTTAAAAAGAGATTTCAAACTCTTACCTGTACCCGGATGTCTGATGAAGTTTTTGGTTTTTGTATGCAGTCTAGATCGTACAAAATAGGTCGATATCATACTACAATTTGCAGGATCGTATTATGATCGGCAAGATCGTATTTCGATCAGGGACCAAACATTCTGATTTTGATAGGATCCAACAAATTCATGGACAGAGGACAGAAAATAGAAGACACAGAATTTTATATATGTTGGCATGCAAGATTAAGATCTAATTTCTAATGTTGAATGACTATGATAACATCAACTGATAAATAAATATCTTAAAATACATAAAAATGTGCAATTATATGATATTAGGTGAACTCCAAAAATGCAAATGACAAAACTAATATTCTATGTGGCAAGAAATGACAAATAGGATGTTGATCAAATAAAATATTATCAAAATATGCAAACCAGAGCTTGGGGTTGCCCCCAAGCAAACTATAGGTAATATCGTAGCCTTCTACATGAGATCGTATGCCGAATTCGTAGAATCATACTACGATTAGAGATATCTTACCCCTCCGATCTGCAACATCGTCTTCCAATCTGCAACAAAATCCTTCGATCCTGCACGCAACAGTAAAATAACCAGAGCTCTAATGCGAAATGATGTGAAATTATTCTAATTTTCCAGGGGGAATTCGAAGGAGGGGAGCCTGATTAAATAAGTAGGGAGGAGCAACCAAAATAGGGAGGGAAATATTTGGTTATAATTTTCTTCCAAGCTTGGCTTGATCGAATGAATCCGATCCTAAAAATTTTGCGTGGTTACACAGACAGGGATAAAAAGCGTTAAGCTAAATTTTATTGTAAAAATGTGAACTAACTTGTATTATTCAGCAGTGCAGTTTAAATAATACAGCAACAACAAGAATTGTCGACGGTTGCCAAACCAACCAGCTACAATAAGCATTTTGTTATAACAAAGTAACAAATGCATAACAAGACAAATAATGAAATAGTAAACAGTATAACTACGCTAACATCCCCCCTTATTACATTATTTGGGTAATAGGATGACTACTAGCTATACTAACATCCCCCCTGATTACATCATTTTGCAATACAAAGAGAGCTGTGAAACAACTCAAATTTGACACGTCCAAGTGCCTTAGTGAAAATGTCTGCAACTTGAGCATCGGTGGGAATGTCTGAAGCTGAATTCGGTGCTTTGGAACTTCATCTCGAATGAAATGACATTGTGTGTCAATGTGCTTTGTTCTTTCATGATGGACTGGATTCTTGACGAGGTTCAAAACACCCTGATTGTCGCAAAACAAGTGTATTGGAGATTTTGATGGATGGCCCATACTTGTCAGAATGCGACGCAACCATATCACTTCACACACAGCTTCACGTGCGGCGTGATACTCTGCCTCTGTTGATGAAATAGCAACCACCTATTGCTTCTTCTTGTGCCAAGAGACAGGACCGGATCCCAGATGAAAAATGTATCTAGAAGTTGACTTGCGATCATCAAATGATCCGGCATAGTCGGAGTCCGTGTATCCTTGCAAGAAGAATTTGTTGTTCCTCTTGTATTCTAGGCCATATTCCATAGTACCACGGACATAGTGAAGAACACGTTTTGCTGCTTTCCAATGAGTGGTCTTAGGCTCCTGCATGAACCTCGAAAGATAGTTGATAGCAAATACGAGATCTGGCCTAGTATTGGTCAGATATATGAGACTCCCAATCAACTGTCGATAGAGAGTACCATCTACCTGAGGTGAATCATCATATCGCGATAATTGAAGTCCATTCTCCATCGGAGTTGCCATTGGCTTGCAATCAGTCATGCGATATTTTTCTAGCAATGTCTTGGCATATTTTTTCTGAGACACTTTGATGGAGTGCTCCTTCTGGCTGAATTCCATACCAAGACAATAATGGAGAAGTCCGAGATATGTCATCTCAAAAGATTTACACAAGTTTCTTTTGACAGTAGAGATCATAGTTTCTGAACTCCCTGTAATGAGCAGATCATCAACATAGAGTACAAGCAACACTATCTCAGAACCCTGTTTCTTGAAATAGAGGTTTGCATCTGACGGACATCTCTTAAATCCATGCTGCATAAGGTGATTGTCCATTTTTATATACCAAGCTCGAGGAGCTTGTTTCATACCATATAAGGATTTGACCAATTTGCAAACCTTCTGCTCTTGGCCTTCCACTTCAAATCCTTCTGGCTGAGTCATGTAGACTTCTTCTTGGAGATCACCATTTAGAAAGGCACTTTTGACATCCATCTGGTGAACTTTCCACCCATATTGTGCTGCCATAGCACACATAACCCGAATTGTGGTCATCCGAGCTGTAGGTGCAAAAGTTTCCTCGTAGTCAATGCCTTCCTTTTGAGCATAGCCCTTTGCAACAAGATGGGCCTTATGCTTATCAATTGTTCTATCTGCCTTGTACTTGACTTTATATACCCATTTGCAGCCAATGGGTTTCTTTCCATGTGGAAAATCAACAAGCTTCCAAGTTTTATTTTTCATCAAA
Organism: Wollemia nobilis; assembly: GCA_028583015.1. Lineage (NCBI taxonomy): Eukaryota > Viridiplantae > Streptophyta > Pinopsida > Araucariales > Araucariaceae > Wollemia > Wollemia nobilis. The sequence goes on from JAQPPZ010015824.1 coordinate 14,285,959, forward strand.
GACTCATACTCTGTATCCATAGCGGCCTTCCACTGAGACTCACTAAGAGCATCTTGCACTGATGCAGGTTCAAGATCGTCTATGGTAGACATGAATGCCCTGTCATCATCAATATCCATATCCTCTACTTCTATACATGGAGTTACAGAAAGTTCCTCAAAAGATTGACAAAGATCATCAACCTCACCAGTTTCTTTGGCTTCTTTTTCCTTTTGAGCCATACTGCGTGTACGAGGTCTATCCAAGTTCAAATTTGGAGGAGTGGATAAATTTGCGTCTCTGATTGTATTTGTACACCATTTTGGATTCTTCTTCGGTGGTGTTGAAGAAGATGTAGAAGGACTTGTCTGTGTTGATGAAGGAATCTTCTCTTCCTTAGATTCCACAAGATCTAGGTGTACTTTAGATGTGCTCTATGATGTGAAAGCTTCATCAAAGACAACATCTCTGTCGACATGAATTTTCTTGGTCAAAGGATCTATCAAACGATATCCTTTAGAGTGCTCATCATAACCAAGAAAACTACATCTCAGTGTTTTCTCATCTAGCTTCTTCCTTTTCTCTTTCGGTATGTGCATGAAAGCGTGACATCCGAAAATACGTAGATGAGATATGGAGGGTTTTCGACCACTCCATGCTTCTTGTGGAGTCATTCCTTTTAGGGCCTTTGTGGGTGACCTATTCAACGAGATATACTACGGTGGTGACGGCTCACGCCCAATATTGTTGCCCAAGAGTAGCTCCTATGAGCATACAACGAACCATTTCCATGATAGAACGGTTCCTTCTCTCAGCAACTCCATTTTTCTGAGGAGTATAGGCAGTTGTTAACTGTCTCTTGATTCCATGCTTATCTAAGAATGCAAAAAATTCATTAGAGGTAAACTCCCCCCCTCGATCTGAGCGGAGGGTTTTAATAGAAGCTCCTGACTCCTTCTCAATGGATTTCTTGAACTGCTGGAAGAATGCAAAAGCTTCAGATTTCAGTTGGAGAAAGAAAACCCACATCTTTCATGAGTAGTCATCTACGAATAAATGAAAGTACCTCTTCCCTCCACAGCTGTTGGGTGTGAAAGGACCGCACGGATCGGTGTGAATTAACTCCAGAGGTTTTCGTGCTCTTGTTGAGCTCATCTCAAATGGTACTTTATGCTGCTTTCCTGCCAAGCAGTCAGAGCACACTAGCAATGTGGCGAAAGGGAAGGAAGACCCTTTACCATCTCATACTTATCGAGCTCAAGTAAGTAGCCAGAACTAAGATGCCCATATCTCTTGTGCCATAGGGAAGTTACCTCCTTGGTAGAGACAGTCATGGCAACATGTGGAGTAGAGATAGCATCTAGGGCAAATAAGCCATGCTTATATGAAGTTGTTGCAATCTGCTTACCCTTCCTGGTAATAGAACAACACTTCTTTCCATTCTCAACACAAAAGTTGACAACCATATTTCTATCCAGGATTTGTGTGACTGACAAAAAATTGTTGGCCAATCCCGAAACATAGAGGACTTTGTCAATCTGACACTTGCCATCAGGAAGAGTGGCTCGAAACCGTACCCTCTCCCCGAACCCCGTAGGTTTTATCATCAGCAATGGTGACAGGTTTGCCCTCTTTGGCCACGAATGATTCAAACCACGATCAGTCGCCAGTCATATGTTTGCTAGCTCCGGAATCGACATACCAAACAGGATCCCTCTCTGTGGAATCTGTGGTAGTCATGAGCACCTTGTGTGCCCATTCGGAATACGAGGCGGATTCTTCAACGACAACATTCACCTGGGGTTGCTTGTTTTTATTTTGTGGTTTGTTTTGGCCTTTCTGCTTGTTCTTATGCCAACACTTGTTGGTGTCATGGTTGTCTTTCTCACGGATCTTGCACCACCTCTTCTTCTGTTGAGGTTGTTTTCCTTTTCCTTTCATGTCCTGTTGAGAATTTCCTCCTTTCTGAAAGTTTCCTCCTTTTTGCCCATTACCTTTCTTCCTAGAACCTTGCCTGTTGGTGTATAGGGCTGTATTGGAAGAATCATCCTTGTGAAGTTGGCGTGCCTCTCGTTGTTGAAGCAGATTGACCAACTCGATGTAGGTAATTTGTCGTTGAGACACCTGGATGGAGGTGATCAACATATCAAATGAAGAAGGTAAATCTCTCATCACAATTGAAACAAGAAGCTTTTCGTCCACAGAATCTCCCAAAGAATTCAATCTCTCTTTCAATTCAGACACTCTACACAGAAAGAGTTCAGCTGTTTCACCCTGTCTCAAACTCAGGTTATGAAGTTGTTGTTGAAGATGAAGAATGGTGGAATCATTCTTTCCCTCATAGATGGTTCTAAGGGCATCCCATGCCTCTTTACCACTTGCTTTGTCAGCTATATGAGGTTGCACTTCATCTGAAACAACAAACAAAATGAGCACCTTTGCTCGACTGTCTTTCTTGTCAAAAGCTATCTGATCAGCAGAAGGAGTTGTGGATCCTGATGCTGATGAAGGCCTAGATGTTACTCCAGTAACAATATCCCATAAATCTTCCATTTGGAGAATTGCCTTCATCTTATGTTTCCATGGTGTATAATTTGGACCTTTCAATAACTGATGCGGATCAGTCATCAATTTTGCAACAGCGGCCATAGTGAAGGTTCCTTATAACACCAATTGGTCCCCCTTTCGATATACCTTTTTCTAGGCCGTTATACCGTACAAAATACCCGCCCTTACGTGAGGGAAACTATAGGTATTTAGAAAGATCAACAAAAATCACCCGCCCTTACGTGAGGGAGACTATAGGTGAGTTTTAGAGATCATACGATACGTGGAACATAAGCGATCTCGAAAGGGAATCGCCTTGTTGATGGCACCTACCATAGAAGATTCTTCTCATGCGTGGGGCGTAACTTCCCCTAAACACTATGAAGAATACTTTGTCAGGATTTACGCCTAAACACAAGAGCGATTAAGGGTAGTGGATGGAGTAAAAAAATACAAAAAATGGCAAACTTATCTCTCCCCGACGATTTATAGAGAACAAGCTCAGACGTCGTTGTAGCAGCTATATTAGGCGGTGGATACAGTAGCCCAATCACGACAGCTTTACTTGTAAGTTTTGGCCAGAGGTATCACAAATACCGAACGCTGCAGTGCAATAAATTGCACGGATGGGTTTTAATTATTTCGGGGACTTAGGGAGTGTATTTGATTTTTTTTTTAACTTTTAATGAAGTAGTGCAAAAAATGAAATATGCAACATACAACATAAAAAATGCCCACAAGAATTAACCCTCCAGGTGTCGGTCACAGCCGAAAATGCACCTTTTACAATTCGCCAAATTGCTTTTTCGGAAAATTACTCACATTCCCCCTTTGATTTTTTGAAAAAAATAATATCCCCCCCTTAAAAAAATCTCTTTAACAAAGCATTTTAATAATTATTATATATTTAAAGTTAAAATAAATAATTTTAATTTATATAGTTTTTAAAACTTATGAAAAAATAAATTAAAAATAAATTTTAATTTATAAAGTTTTAAAACTATAAAAAAATAAATTAAAATTAAAAAATTTTAACTAAAAAAATAATAATTAAAAAACCTTTGAAAAAAAAATTTACCTTTGAAAGGGGGGAAGTCGGCGAGATTTGAAACCCCGACCTGCAGGCTCCCAAAGCCTTACCGCACGGCTCACGACCACGTGAGCCAGCGGGCTGATCCGAAAGGATCAGTGGAGCCCCCTCATAAATCCCTCCTCTCTGCTTCCCAAGCCCACTGTGGCTGCCTCCGCAGCGTCCTGTTGCTGCGCATCGCGGCTTCCTCCTCCGCAGACGTTTTTCTCTTTTTTTTTTTTTTTAAATTTCCCGAGGGCTGGACGTCAGCGTCAGCGCTGCGTTCCAGCGTTGGACGTCAACCGGGGGGGCGCTGGACTTCCCTACGCGTTCTTTTTTTTTTAAACTCCCGCGACGCAGCCGCGTTCAACGCGGGGGTTTAACTCCCGCGACGCAGCGCGTTCGACAGGGGGGGGCGGGGGATTTTTTTTAACTCCCGCATCAGGGGGGGGGCGCTAGACGCACGCAATGTCCGCCCGTTCCAGCAGAGGGGTTGGCGCGCGGACAGATGTCCGCGTGTTCCAGCGGGGGTGAGCGCGCGGACAGACGTCCACGCAGCGCTTCCCCGAGCGGACGTCCTGTGCGTCCGCGGATAGGGATCCGGGGGGTGCGTGGGGCTTCCACCTGCGACTGTGCGCGTTCCAGGCCTGCGCCGTCTGCTGGGGAGCCTCCCCTCACTTCTATCGCGCGTCTGCGCGCAATAATTTCTTTTTTTAATTTCGCTGCAGGCAGATATTGGCAGCGTTTAAAAACAACTGCGAATGCGCCCTCTTCCCAGCACAGCAAAAAAAAAAAATCGTACTCTCCCCAGCCTCTCCCTTCACGCCACTGGCTCTGATGCCATGTAAAAATGCGAACTAACTTGTATTATTCAGCAGTGCAGTTTAAATAATACAGCAACAACAAGAATTGTCGGCGGTTGCCAAACCAACCAGCTACAATAAGCATTTTGTTATAACAAAGTAACAAATGCATAACAAGACAAATAATGAAATAGTAAACAATATAACTACGCTAACATTTATCGTTTTCCTAATTTTGATTTTCTATTTCTGGGCAAGATCGTATGTCGATCGTCAATATCGTACTCTGATCGTAAAGATCGGATAACAAAAATTGTACTACAATTTTGTTGATCATAGTATGATCTCGCTGATCATAGTACGATCTCTCTAGTTAAGCACAAATTTTGAGGTAATAAGTGCAACAATTATTGTTTTCCAATATTTTTATCTTTTTATGTAAATGGGTCAAATTTAAGGTGTTACACTTTCAGCAGACACCCTTGTCAGCATGGCATCAACAGTCTAGCGCAGCTTCTCAACACTTTTGTTTGAGCATACAATCTCTGATTCTTCCCAACCTGTCGTCGCCAGCTACTTGCTTCTATTTTTTTGCCTCTTTGTGCCTTCTCCATTCTTGGTGGTTTTCTTCTTGGTCTTGGTGCTTTTCTTACCCATTTTTATTATGCGTTGGCCCGAGCACTTACTCTAAAAAAAGACATCTTTTTGTTGTCTAGCGCACCACGTTTTACCAACAACCCTCTCGCTCTGAACTTCGGTAAAGCAAACAGCGCTACTGCAAAACCCTCAACAATATCCTTATAGTTTCATTTGAGTTTCAGCGCTGAACTTCTTACAGCATTGTAATCGACCCACCACCTTAATTACCCTTGGGATGAAGTAAATGCATGGAGAGATCATGGACGAAGTGGGAGATCTTCTGTTCGTGTTAACCAGTGGTTGAGTGCTCCCTCCAATGATGACCGATTGCGTGGGTCGTAATATTACTCAAAAATCATGATGCACTACTTTCCAATATTCAATGCATTATTTCATGCTCCAACAAATTTCCTCGGGGTGTGCACTTGCTAGGTTTTTCCTTGGAATGTGTGCTTGAAGTGGCCGAAATAGCTTTCGCTTAAAAAGTCAAACGAAAAAGAAAAAGGACCTCGATTTAAAGCTTTTGTTAATTGGGAGAAGCTCATAATATATTATTTTTTGGAGCGAAAACCATCTCTTCCAATTCCTTGCCACATGGCACTTGCACAAAAACAGTTCGAAGGGCCACAATTTGGATCTCGCCAATAAAGGAGAGTGAAAGCACCTTTCGCTCAACAAAGCACCCAAAAGCGCCTTTGACCAGTCTTTGACATCAAAAAGACAAAATGATTTACATTAGAGTGCTCCTTTCTTTGTTCTCTGACATGTGGTGCTCAAAAGTGCAAGCTTGCTGAAACTTCACACATTTAACTTTGACTACGGGCATTCGATGAATAATGTCAGCAAAACTTCTTTTCAAAATCTTCGAGGGCCGAAAAAATTTTGGGTTGGTATTGCCTCGGCTGTAGCTTCCGTTCCTTAATGTGTTGAAACATAGTTTCACTTATATGAAAGAGCGAAACTCCTCTTTATCCAACCTTGAGAGGACAAACGACAAGGCGCCTTTTATCTGTTGAACTGCTTTGCCAGGTAATGCATTTAAAACTATGAAATGAACTCTTCTCGCTCAAAAGAAGAGCAAAAATACTTTAGCCAAATTTGGCACCTAAAACTGCTCTTTTCTTTTTTTGGCGCTATAAAACACATCAAACTAAACTAAAAAAGCCTTTTATTTAAACTCTTCTACTACATTTCCCTGTAAACTTGATTCCTTACCATAGCGAGGAGCTTGGCCAAAACTGCACTACTGAGAGCGCAAAGGGAAGGGAGAGCGAAGAGACTTATTCTCTAAGAGAAAAGATATATACATGCAAAGGAATAATTATATACATATATGAGGAACTTTTACTACTACCTCTTACTGGTAGTATGCCTTCAAATGAAGACCATTGACTGATATTGGAAGAGTGAAACCCTCTAAATCTTGGAGAATGAAAGATTTTACCTGATTAATCCTAAAAATTTGAAATGGACCCTCCTAGAATGCATCAAACTTGTCCTGATTTCCTGGTTTAGATTTTCTCTCATTCCATTTTAACACCAAGTCACCAACTTGGAAGGTCCTGTCGGAGGTTCTCTTGTCGAACCAATTTTTTGTGGTCTTTGCATGCTTCACAAAAGTTTCATAGGTCTTTTCTCTTTCTTCTTCCAACTACAAAAATTGGGTCATCCTGACACTCAGGGGTCAAACTCCTTGTCTTCATTATTTAATGATTGGAGAGACTACAATACGGGAAACTTAATGTGCATGGGGAGAACTGCTTCCTTCCCATACACTAGGCAATATGGATACGTCTTAATCAATTTCTTAATTGAGATACGGTCAGCCCATAAGGCTAGGTCCAAGAGCATATGCCAGCTCTGCTTGTCCCCTTCCAAGGTTCTTTTCAGGATCTTCAATAAGTTTTTATTCGTGGACTCCGCTAAACCATTACCCTACGGGTAATAGTTAGATGAATTTTTTAAGTAGATTCCATACTTACTCATGAATGCGTAGATTTTGGCACCGGTGAAGTGAGTGTCATTGTTAGTTACAATTACATCTGGTATTTCAAAGTGGGTTATCAATCCTTCCAAGAAGGTAATGACCACATCTTGGTTAGCTTGCTTGGTTGGCACTACTTTCGCCCATCGGGTAAAATAGGTTGTCGTTGTTAGGATATATTTATGCTCTACAGAGGAATTAGGATCTATCACCCCAATGAAATCTAAGCCCCATTGCTGAAATGGAGCTTCAACCTGAATTGGGTGCAAAGGTAAAGAAGCATTCTTGCTTCGACCAGCGTATCTATGGCACTTGTCACACTTTTGGATGTCCTCGAAGGCATAAACAAAAATAGTGGGCCAATAGTAGCCTGCTTTAATAATTTTAAGGCCATAGGCTTTCCTATGAAATATCCTCCTGACATCCCAGAATGGAACTCATCAAGGATTCTCTTTTTCTTCGTCCCTCTGACACACCTCATAAGAACCCCATCTATGTTCCTGTGAAACAAACCATTCGACAACAACACATACCTGCAAGCTTGAAGCATGAACCTTCTCCTCTGCGAAGCATTAAGGCGAGAAGGGCACCTTTCAGTATTAAAGTATTCAACGAGGTCCTCTATCCAATCCTTGCCATTTACAAACTAATTTACAAGATCGCTTTATTGTGTCGGATCATCCCACTGGCATGCTCTTACTTCGGATGCGGCGCTCCTGGCAAGTTCTTGGCACAATGCTCAACCGCGAAACAGTTTAGTGGGCATGACTTCTATGTCAAATTTTTGGATTTTAGAGACCCATCATGCTCTTTTGTTACCAATCTCACCTTGGATGATGAAGTTCCTGATGTTAGGGTGTACTACGTACACTATTGTCTTACTATAGGAGACGAAATGGCGAAACTTCTTCAATGATTGCATCACTGCATGTACTTGTCTCTCAATGAAGTTACACTTCTCTTCATGTGGATGGATGACTTGGCTTAGGAATGCTATTGGTCATTCATCCCCATCCTCGTTATTTTGAGTAAGGACAGTTGCATAGCTCTCTAGTTTGTCAACGACATAAAGGATATAGTCTTTAGAGTAATCAGGGTTCACCAAAACAGGGGCTTGAGCGATTCTCTCTTTTATTTCTCTAAATGCCCGCTTCCTTTCCTTAGTCCACTAAAACTCAACATCCTTTAATATTTTGGTCATTGGATTTACCACCTGAGTGAAATCAAATATGAACTTCCTAACGAAATCGATTTACCCGAAAAAGGATTGGAGGCCTTTCTTATTTGCTGGTAGAGGTAGCTTGAGGAGGGCTTCAACCTTAGCAAGATCGATAGCTAGTCCCTTCTCTGAGATTACATGGCCCAGGAGCTTACCTTCTTTCACCGTAAAAATAGATTTTTTCAGATTTATGGAAACTTTGAACTCTCGACACTTTTCAAATACTTGACGCAAATGTAGACCGTGTTCCCCCTTTTGTGGGAGAAAATAGTCATGTCATATAAATAAATTACAATGATGTGATTTAGTAACTCACCAAAGGCTAAGTCCATCACTCTTTGGAAAGTCGCTCCGACATTCGAGAGGCCAAATGGCATTCGCTGGTAGGAAAAAGTGCCCCACTTGGTGGTGAAAGTAGTTTTGTATTGATCCTCATCCTTCACCCAGATTTGATTGTATCCAGAGAAGCCATCTAGTAGAGAGAACCTCTATGCTCTCGCCACTACATGAAGAATTTGATCAATTTGGGGCAGCAGGTAGTGGTCCTTTAGAGATGCTTGATTGAGATTTTGAAATTCAACGCACAAGCAAATGTCTCCATTATTTTTTCGCATCGGGACCAAGTTTTCCATCCAAGAAGAGTGCTTGATAGGATAGATAATATTTGCCTCCAGCATCTTTAGGAGCTCGATCATCAGCACTTCAATCTTTGGGTTGACCGACCTTTGTTTCTATCTAAAAGGTTTGACTCCTTGCAGCTCGATCTTGTGTTGGAAGACGCTCTTATCATATCCTTTCAGGTCTCGATAACTCCAAGTGACAATATCTGGGTATTCCTTGCATAGGATTCTGATTTTCTCAATCTCTATCAGTGTACAATCGATTCCAACCTTGATCACCTTTTCGGGTTCTAGCTCTAGTTCCTTATATTCTCTCACGTCTACTTTGATCTTATGAGCAAGTGACCTGTCATCTTGATCAAATAGGCTTTCAAGCATGATCAAGCCCTTTGGGACATGATTATTTGTCAACTATATTAACCCTTCATACTCTTCTTCATCAAGGATCCTATCTTCGATAGTGTTGGCTTAATTAACCAAAAATTTGACAATTTATTCATCATTGTTGAACACCTGCCAGTGGATATCCTTGTCTGGTATCGAAGGCCTATAAATCACTCTTACCGTCTCTGGTTTCTACATCATGTTTTCAATGGGGGAGAATTTGACTCCAATAGACGCCAAGAGGTCAGTGTGCTTATTTTGTGCTTATAAGCACATACTGAAATACAGCTCTAAATCCACCACCACAACTTCTTGTATCACTGTGATTTGCAGTATCTTATGCAACACAATTGGAATATCCTTGATCACCCCTACTATCTTGATCGGAGTTTTGTCCAGTTGGAGCATTCGAAGACTACTCGTGTACTGCATCCCCATAATCTCACAAACAGCCTTGGGCATCACAGTAGTTGCGGTGCCAAAGTTGATCATGCAATTATGCACAACCCACCCCTCCATCCTGAGAAACAGATAGAATGGCAACATCCTATTCTTCCTGGTGGCCGAGGTAGTCAATTTCTGAGTCAAAACAATCTCAGTAGGATTTTCCTTGCCTTTAGCAGACTTTAGCGATTCTTGCAATAGATCGACTTGGTCGGGTAGTTGAAGCGCATCGAATAGGCTTACCTTAGCTGGCGTTTTCTTTAGTTCTTCAACAATATTGTATGCTCTTGTATCGGAATCACCTCCCTCCTTCGCAGTCTCGTATCTGGTTCGATACTGCTACGTCGCTTCTACCCTCTTACGCTTGGTCAATGAGGGATACTTGAGCCTTTCTCTTGCTTGGTCCCTTGTCTCAATTTGGGATTGGGAGGGCAGAGCCTGTGCTTGAGGAACTCTCCCCCTAGCTCTCGGAGGCAAGAGATCCTTCAACAGGATGGGTTCCTCCGGCTTCAACACTTGGGCAGGCTCTTTTAATGGCGGCAGTGCCTTCTCGCTCGGTTGCTTGGAACTAGCAGGTACCTTTAACGGTTCCATTTGAACCGGATCAACTTCAATGGGTTTTATACCTATCCTCATAAGAACAAAAACCTGCTCAATAGGAAGAATCATAAAGTTGTGGTCTACTTATTAGATCATATGCACTTGCCCACCAGGAACGCTAGCTGCCAGGGTCTGTACATAGTTTAAATGGACCATGCAAGTCTCCTCGCCATGCGGGTCTTTGCAGGTGGAGCACCCATAAGCTCTATCATATAGACCAGCTTCTTCATTATCTAACACCACTGCATTTCTCTTTAAAGTCTTACTAGTGGAAGCATCTTGTTCCCTAGTAATCGAGGGAGGAGGAGCAAATCTCCTTGGCTAAAAACTCTGATCAGATTACCTCCTTTTTAATATGGTGATCTCATTCGTCATTGCCCTCATTTATGATCACATTTCCTATATCTCCTTGGCCTGGTCCAGATTTGTAGGTGTTGGAGGTGCGGGTAATGGAAACGGTGCCAATGGTGCAAGTAATGTCGAATATGGGAGAGGAGCTGGAAGTTAGGGAATAGTAGGTGCTTGATACTACGAGGCAGGTATCGTCTGGTTCTGAGAAGCATTGGGATTCCATGATGGAATAGGGTACATTGGGGATGTAGGCAATGACTGAGAGGATGCACTACAATATAAATTTTGAGGTAAATTCAAAAAAATTGGCATAGTCATTTTCGAAGGTAACTTACCAATAGCAACTAGGTCGGCCTCAGCTTTCTATGCATAAGCATACAAGGTTGGAAATGTGTTGACATTAGCGTGTCGGATGCTCATGCTGATGTCATAATGGAAATCCCTTAGGTAATAAAACGCTACTTGCTCCGAGATAGGTCGAAGGTCGTCAGTAACTCTCTGCCAGGTTCGGGTGAACCTGACATTAAAATATGCTACCTCTTCTTGAGGGTGCCTCCGAATGATGGTGAACTGGTGCAACAAGGAGAAAGGGTCCGTCTATTTGTTGAAACCCCTTATCAATTGTTTCGCTAACTGGTCCCATGTAGCAATGGTACTGGGCAGCAGCGATCAGTACCAGTAGAGAAGCTTACCTTTGAGCGATAGTACTAGCAGTCTTACCATGATGTCTTCTTCTGTGATGTCGTGGATGGTTGCCAGCAAAGCGACATCTTGGACATGCTTGTAGGTTGTCTTTCTCGTACCATCATACGTGGGCAGAGCCTTTAACGTTGCGGTTGGGATTTGTTTCCGAGCCTACAGATTGAGCGGTCCTGAATGATTCCAGGCTGGAAACTGCCTGGGTGGATTTTGCATCATTTGAATCAAAGTGCTTGGTTGAGGGGGCAAGCTAGCTGCAATGCTGGAAGGACTTGGAGTTTGTGAAAATATACCAGCTACTTGCGAGGATGTCTCAACCAATGGGATAATCGAGGGAACTACTCTAGGATGTTCTCCCAAAGCGTCAATATTGAGCTCAAAGAACTTAACTGTATCTTCTAGATTTCTACCCCCCGATCTTGTGATCATGAGGGGGAGGACTTTTAACTAGCTTCAAGATTTAGAGGCTTCTGGGTTCAACTGAGTCGCTAGATGTTCTTATTTGACAGCACAAAAATGAACATCAATCCTTAATATCATTTGATGTGGAACATTTGCTTCCCACCGAGCATGCCAGAAACTTGTTGGTCAAGAATCTGCCTTAGGTATGGAATGTTTCATCCATGCGCCCTAGACCCGACCAACATTGAAAGGCCAAAAGGAAGAAATGTGTTTCGTGCCAATCTCCAGAGAGGGTTGGTTCCCTTGCTACTTTAAACTTGGGGATTTGAGATTAAGGAAACAGGAAAGGAATGATAAATGACTGAAAGGGATGGGAAATATGGTTGTGAGCTAGATTAACAGGGGATGATGAACAAGCAACACGAACACTTAGTTGTACTTTAAACCAATAGCACTTCACGTAGAGAATGTAATAGAAATTAAAACCAGATATTCTTATATATGCAACCTCCAGAATTATTCCAGCATTCACCCTTTATCAGAAGCTAGATCCAGACATAGAATTATAGCTATCGGACAAGGAAGCAAACTTAATAGAAATAAAGAGTAGAAGGCATACACATAAAAGAGATCTAGAATTAGAGCCAAGGATTCTTTGCATTCATAGCAGAGCTTAGGTACACCAGTAAACGTCCATTTTACATTAGAATTGCTAGTTTTTATAGAGGATTTCGCTTCTAAATCATAAATGTCCAACCACAAAACGTCATGGTGGCAGCAAAGATTTGATTCCAGCACTCATCATAAAGTAATGAAGCATGGCTCAAATTTGATGACTCCTTGAGAAGTAGCTACTTGGATTCAATGTGATGACATGATTCACCTATAGCACCATCTCCTTACTTGCTGGAACCGCCTCAATGGTGAAAATCGGATTCTGGGATCTGATGGATTGGATTTAGATTCTTTTCTGACCAACCACCATTAATTGAGCAAAAGCACAATGCTGAAATTTGCTTCGGGCGCCCGTCATTTGAAATAGAGGAGAAAGTGAATTTCACCAAGAAGAGGCGCAAAAGGGAGTTTTGATGCCTCTTTCAAGCGAAACAGGAATTCGTTGTTGTGGGTCCCAGCATGCCTTTGTTTGTGTTTGGGTGTTTGACCCGAAAAGGACCTTCGCTCTACTCTTTGCTCACTGTAGGATCACCAGACGCGTCATGAAACGCCACTTGGAAGTCGCTTTGCGAATATCGAAAGTCTCTATCGCTTTGCTGGAGAGGTAGGACCCAGCATGTAGCTTTGGGAAACGCCAAAGGTGTTTCGCCCATACAAAGTCCAAAATGGGCTAGCGTGCTCAAATTGGGATGAAAAGGAATCGGGCTCCACTTTGCATTTCGGTCATCTTTTAACCCGAAATGGCATTGTGCTCCATTTTGGGGCGAAAGAGATCAGGCCCCACTTGGTTTCGACTGATTTCTAGCCCGAAATGGGCTTGCGCTCCAAGTTGGGGCGAAAGTGCTTGGGCCCCACACTGCCTTTTTTGTTTGAAACAAAATTGCGCTGACTTTTAGAAAAAAGACAGATGCTTTCGCCCGTACAAGCCACAAAACTGAGTTGCGCTCTCAAGTGGGGGCGAAAAAGTTTGGGCCCCACTTGGCATTTTGGCCGAAACTAAGTGGTGCTGGTCTTAGAAAAAGTCAAAGGTGCTTTCGCCCATACAAAGCCCGAAATGGGTTTGAGTTGTCAAGTTGGGACGAAAACACTTGGCCCCACTTAGTTTCGGCCGACCTCTAGCCCGAAATGGGTTTGCATTGCACTCCTCCGAAATCAAGTTGCCCTGAAGCATGGCGCGAAACTACTCTCGCCCACAACTTAAAAACAAAGCCCTTGCATGATGAGTGAAAGGAAAGGATTGCATTCTTCCTTGAGCGCAGCTAACAAATTGTGACAGCAAAACTTGGAAAAAAAGAACACACTCTGAAAAATAAGAGTTTTTCAAGGAAGAAGATATCATTACATAGCAAAATTTCTCACAAAAAAAACAATGTGGCAAGGATGCCAACACCGCCCACACTCTTTTTTTTGTTGTAGAAAACTTTTAACTATTAATTAAATAGCCTTTTCATCAAAAATAATAATAATAATCAATCACTTACATATGTTGCTTTGCTTTATTATATGATCATGGTGGCCCTTGTGGTCCCATTTGCATTGTCTTGTTTTTTCATTTTTATAGGATATCTTATTTTTCCCGAATTTACTCCATTTTTGTTTTATTTTATGATGAAATGGAAACCTTGGGAGCGCAAGATATATACAAGACAAAAATTCAATTCAAATTCTAAACATCAAGTAAATATATTTCTTACATTTATGGTTAAGAGAGGTTGGGTAGTCCTTGAGAATAAAAGCTTACTTGTCCCCTTAAAATTCTTTCCCTCTATCCAAGCCATGCCCTAGGATAGGATTCATGTTTCCAATCACCTAAGAACCACCTACAAGCCTATAAGACCATTAGAAGACCTTTAGGATTACTCAATTTCATCAAATTTCATTAGATTTTTTCATCTCATCAAAAGTGCCTATTTTTCTAACAATAGTGCCCCTCTATCAAAAAAGCATTGATTGATAGTGCCACTTTCTCAAAATAGTGCATTCTCCCCTAAAGAAAAGTTGAATTTCAAATTTATTAAAGGATTTTGTTTCTATAGTCTGACTTAAGCTATCTCAAGCTAATTGTCCTTTATACCCTTATTATTGATTGATAGTGTCACTTTCTCAAAATAGGGCATTCTCGCGTAAATAAAAGTAGAAGTTCAAATAGATTAAAAGATTTTGTTTCTATGGTCTAACTTAAACTATCTCAAGCTAATTGTCCTTTAAACCCTTGGCAAATGTGATTGTCTATGTTGATAGTCACTCTCACCTAGACGGAATCAAAAGGGTAAAAGCATATAAGAGGAGAAAATTGGTCATTGTAGTCAATGTCAACTCAAGATTCAATATGAATTAGTTGGATAAGACACAATAGGTAGAAATTCTCTTATACCAATCTCTTTTCATTCCTTATAACTCTCCTCTATAGGCTAGCACTATTGATTCTTGGATAGTCAAATGAAAAATAGAGTTTTTTTCCCTTATTAGTATTCCCCTTCTACAAGGATTACCTTAACTCAAGTTCACAATTGGGAGCCACTAATCAAGAAAGTTATCTTTAATCATGCCTCCCAAGTAACCACGAAAGAAGCATCAAAGGGATCAAGAAGCTCAAGACCTTATCTCAAGTTCACAGTTGGGAGCCATTAATCAATAAAGGTGTCTTTAATCATGCCTCATAAGGGATCCTCCCCATGGAAACACGAAAGAAGCATCAAAGGGACCAAGAAGCTCAAGACCTTATCTCAAGTTCATAGTTGGGAGCCATTAATCAAGAAAGGTGTCTTTAATCATGCCTCGAATGGAATCCTCCCAAGGAAACACGAAAGAAGCATTAAAGGGATCAAGAAGCTCAAGACCTTATCTCAAGTTCACAGTTGGGAGCCACTAATCAAGAAAGGTGTCCTTAATCATGCCTCATAAGGGATCCTCCCCAAGGGAACACCAAAGAAGCATCAAAGGGATCAAGAAGCTCAAGATAAGCGGTAGAAGACAAGAAAATTCAAGGATCATTAAACATCTTCAAAATTAGGTTATTACACCAAATGTTAGTACAAATAATTTATTTCATCTCTTATCCTCTTTTATTTTCTTTACCTTCTTTTCTTTATACTCATTTATTAATTGTTTTTCGCATTTTACTTGTTAAAATGTACAGCTAGATTATGTGTGTATATATGTGTGTTATCCAAAATTGTGATCCTATGTCTCTCTTATACTTAGCTCATCCCCCTAGGAGTCTTCTATGAGGTTCTAACCTAACCTTCCCCATTTTGCATCTTATCTTTTGGGGTTTTACTTGATTTAGATTAGTAAAGTAGTTTTTAACATCCATGAGACCACAGGTCATATGGGATAATGTGGTTATCTAAGTGTTTATCCACCCATACCAAAGTATGGTGTACAGCGCTACCCCCATTCAAATTCAAACATTAAACCTCCTATTCATAGTTCCAAAGTCTTAACCATTAGGCCCAATCAAGTTGTATTGATGATTCCCTCACTTAGGAATGTAGTGCCTTCCTAAGCTTATCCAAATTTAGGTAAAGCAATTGCCTATACTACATAGAGATCCCTTAATTTTAGTTAAAGAGAATCCTACTTGCCGAGTCCCAAAGCAATTAAAAAGATACTATATTCACAAGTTATTCAATCAAAGGTTCTAACTTGGTTATTGCAATGTTTTGTACAATGTTAAATTAACATACAATATTTGCCAACATAATCCTTAATCCACTTTCAGAGTAATATAGAAGATACTACATTCACAAGTTATTCAATCAAAGGTTCTAACTTGGTTATTGCAATGTTTTATAAAATGTTGAATTAACATACAATATTTGCCAAGATAATCCTTGATCCACTTTAGGAGTAATACAGAAGTCACCTCGTTTTCTCAGTATGAGGCAGAGGAAGGTTGAGAGGGAGAGGGAGGCTGAGACGGTGTGGAAGGGTGAACTTCTCTGGTACGAGAAGTTTTCCCTTGTTGTGGAGCTCTGGATTAGGAGTTGCTTTTGGAGTATCAACGAGCTTGGAGCCTACCAGGATTGGGGTGGATCCAGTTCCCCCTATTTCAATAGTTCCTGGGAAGCTTTTTGTGGTGTTCCCACCCTTGGAGCTTGTCCTAGGTGGGAAGAAAGTTCTTATGCAGGTCTTGGTTTTAGATGGGATCTTGGTTGTTTGTGGGAAGTTCACTTTTTGCTGAAGTGTTTCCTACATTTTAAACTTAGTAGTGCATAGGATTTTGACTGATCCTAGAGTTGCTTTGCCTGAGAACAAAGATCATGTGATGTTCTTGCAGGCTTTCCCTTCCACGGCCTTTGTGCTAGGCGAGAATAAGTTCCAAAATTTAAATGTCGATGTGAGCAAGAATCTGGTTGTTAGTAATCTTGTTGCCGGTCTTGGAGATGTTCCGCCTGAGAACGGGGATCCTGTGTTCATGGGTCCTATGTGGTTCTTGCAAGCTATCCCCTTTGTGGGCTTGGTGTTGGAAGGGAGAAAGATTCAAATTTTAAATACGAATGTGAGCAGGAATCCAGTTGTGAGTAGTCTTGTTGCTGGTCCTGGACATGTTTAGCTTGAGAACGTGGATCCGATGTCCTTGGGTCCTGTGAGGTTCTAGCAGGCAATCTCCTCCGAAGGCTTTGTGCTAGGAGGGAGAAAGATTCAATTTTAAAGACTGAGATGAGCAAGGTTTTGGGTGCCTTTGAAATCTCTGATAATATTCGAATGGATCTCTCCGAGTTATTGGGACTTGTGATCCCTAAGAAGTTTGTTCAGTGGTCCTGGAGTTTCTTGCCTGTTGGGTTCGTGCCTTTTGACTGTGCTTTTTCCCCGCTTCACCCTATTGCGAGAAAGGAAAACATTGGGTTTTTTTATCCGGGGAAGATCTGGTAGGTTTTCACTGGGTTAATGGATCCTGTTTTGGTGGATTCGAGGAAGACCTCGCTGATTTTCTCAGGAAAATTCTGTTGTTTGTCTATGGGAGCTTGGTTCCATGGAGGCCTCCGCTTCATTCTTTAGATTTAAGTCTATGCAGGATTTTTCTCGACTTGAAGGCTTTCTCTTCCCCACTGGGAATATGTTTCCTGGTTCGAGCAAGAAATATTAACTTTTTAATTGACTTATAATGGAGCAGATGTTCTCTGGTTCGAGCATGAATATTTATTTTCGAATTTTTTATTTAAAGTAGAACGGTTGGCTCCTTGTTCAAACGGGATTAATTAGTTTTATAATTATGGCTTACTTTGGAGAGGGTTTTCAATATTCAAATTTCTCCCCTCAAAATGTGGTTCCTGGCTTGGGCAAGAAATTTTCAATTGTATCTTTTGATTTTCCTTGGAGCGGGTGTTTGTTTCCTGGTTTGGGCGGGAAACTATTTATTCTTTAATTTTGATTGAAGCGGCTTTTTGGCTGTATGGGCGGATCCCAAGTCTCTCATTCGGATTCATGTCTTGATTTGATTTTACGTTGTTGAAGGCCGATTAGGATCCTAGGAGATCCGGGTCTATCTTTAGGTATTTTGCCATCAAAAATGATGCCAAATAAATCTTTACATCCAACTAGCTTTTTATGAATTTTATTTTCATTTGCCATCAAGTCTGAAGATCAGTTGTTTTTTACAGGAATAATGAGCCATGTTGAATTTGTTTTCTAAAATTCTTAAAATAGATTCTCAGGTACTTCAACGAGAAATTTATTTAAAGTATCAGAATCCCCATTCTCTGCAAGTGCAAAGTGAGCCTGATTCTAAGATTCAAATAGAAACATGAGCAAAAATCATCAACTAGGATGGAATAGAACCAAAAAAGTAAAGACAGATATTCCGATGAACAAAAGTGCAGGCAGCAAACCTCCTAGAAGAGAGACAGACAAAAACGTCAGGACCATCTCTGCGTCTCAGTCTTTTATTCATTAGGAAGTGAATCATGAATAATTTTTTAAGAAAGACTAAGCAAGCAGCACCCATGGTAACAAACTTTAGGCAGTTCAGCTTCTAATCATGTGTCACACGATCTGCCATCCCTTCTTATGGTCCTCAAAAACTGCAAGTAAACAAAATTTGTTCACTCAGCCATACAAGATAGTTTGAAGGTTAATTAAATACTGTAGTCATCTTCAAAAATAGATAACAAGAAGTATTCAAGCTTGTACCGTGTAGAAATAGATTCATATCCACTAAAGATGATTTAATGCTTGTCCTCCTCATAAGGAATGGAATATTACGGAAAACATCAAATTTTGGACCTACTAAACAGAGTCAGTACATAAACGAATTGCATAAAGGAGAAATCCAAAAAAAATTCTGTTATTCAGTTTTTACCATGGTGCAGAATCCCCAAATTTGCCTTCTGATCTAAGCACACAAAAAATAATTTCCAATATTTCTTTTCTCGTTGCCTGCAATAGGAGTTCCTCTAGAATTGACTTGACTAAGCATAAGTCTAGATATAAACCCTTGGAGGTTAATTAAATACTGTAGTCGTCTTCAAAAACAGATAACAAGAAGTATTCAAGCTTGTGCCGTGTAGAAATGATAGATTCATATCCACTAAAGATGATTTAATGCTTGTCCTCCTCATAAGGAATGTAATATTACAGAACAAGTTAAATTTTGGGCCTGCTAAACAAATACATTACACAAATGAATAGCATAAAGGAACAATCCAAAACTTTTTCTGCTATTCAGTTTTACCAGGGAGATCACTGAATTCTCCACCACTGGAAATTTTATAAAAAGCTGCAGAATCCCCAGATTTTCCTTCTGATCTATGCACACAAAAAATAATTTTCAATATTTCCTTTCTTGTTGCCTGCAATAGGAGTTCCTCTACAGTTGACTTGACTAAGCATAAGTCTAGATATAAACCCTTGTTTGGAGGTTAATTAAATACTGTAGCCCTCTTCAAAAGCAGATAACAAGAAGTATTCAAGCTTGTACCATGTAGAAATGATAGATTCATATCCACTAAAGATGATTTAATGCTTGTCCTCCTCATAAAGAATGTAATATTACAGAAGAAATTAAATTTTAGGCCTGCTAAACAGATTCAGTACACAAATGAATTGCATAAAGGAACAATCCAAAACCTTCTCTGCTATTCAGTTTTACCATGGAGATCACTGAATTCTCCACCACTAGAAATTTTATAAAAAGCTGCTGCTTAACCAATAATCCATCAATGTTTCCTTCTATTGGCAAGAAAAAATGGCATGCCATATTTTGTCTTGATTACAGAGTCTAGATCATCCTTAGCTCATATTCACCAGCCATTGTGATGTATCTAACCCAAGGTAACGCCTGGTATCCGCTCTTTTCAATGATCTTCAAATATCGGACCTGCAGGCAAAACGAAAAAAGGGAGTTACTGTTCTGTGTGAAACAAGGAAATTTTAGAATTTTTTAATGTAGCTCACTCATAACTGAACAGGAAGAAGTTGCCTGAGTATATACTACATTTATTAAGATCCAGATGGCTGTGTTTGGTGA
Organism: Wollemia nobilis; assembly: GCA_028583015.1. Lineage (NCBI taxonomy): Eukaryota > Viridiplantae > Streptophyta > Pinopsida > Araucariales > Araucariaceae > Wollemia > Wollemia nobilis. The sequence continues at coordinate 14,305,845 of JAQPPZ010015824.1, forward strand.
TAATGGAACTAGAAGGGCTCCGAAGGAAAATGCAAAGCAAACTATGGCAAACAAATTAAATCTTTCTAATGTCAATGAGATCATTTGAGCACATCCATGTGAAACCTCTAGAACTGTGACGGTACGTTTTCTACCTAATGGGAAAATGTCACAATGTCCATTAAATCAATGTCTTCTAGTGTACAGCTTGTGTGGCCTGACAATAAAAGCTAGGATACTCCAAATAGGAGATCCAAGGTTTGATTCCGGAAGGAGGTAGTGTCTGTACACCAAGTATAAATAGACGTTACATATGGGGTCTACAGTTTCAAACCCATATAACCAACAAAAGTTTTGCTCATGGATTGAAATTGAATGGTGAGAATTGCAGCTCACAATAAGCCCACCAGGGTTCAATTCCCATAGGTGCCATGATAACATGGTTTGTTGTAATATCACTATGTGGTTTGTTGAAAGACTGATGACATGGTCATGACGTAATACGGATGGGGCCATTTCAATCCCACATAACCAATTAAACATAAAAAAGAAAAGACTTGGTCTTCAAGTGCTCTTGAAGCAGTATTTTCAAGTCCTTTGGCAATTCCACCTGAATTTGTGCCCTTCCATCATTTAGGGTGTTGAAACTCTAATTTTAAGGTGCACACTAAACCAAACATAATATTCTTCAATTTATCCTGCTTTGCAATCATTTCTAGAATTGAGAATACCATTTATTGCAGTGAACTCAAGCAATTTTGTCAAACTGGTAATCAACAATCACTGCTCTGCCTGCCAAAAATTTGTAAGTTTTATAGGATACAAAGATTTATATTGTTGTAATATCTTATCACACAATTTATACACACACACACTGTTAAGACGAAAGGGCATATAAGAAGGCTATGTCATAGATTTCAGATATATATATATATATATATGTGGGAGGGGGCGCAAAATAACAGATCTAAGGAAACTCGTGGATACAACCTTTCAGAACTATTAAAATATTAAAATATAATGCCTTAAATACAACTTATGTGCAACAATATCTATTTTACTACAAAGCATACCAAATGCACCAAGTACAATTCTGTGCCTACGTCACTCCCACCCCTTTATAAGAAGCCAGGCTCATGGCAAGCCAACTACTGCACTAGGTGCACATCTGTTATAGGCTGTGGCCATGAGTGCTCCTCATGCACAATGTCTTCCAAAGGATTCATGGCCTTCACTGATGACCGTTGTTGCAGTACTTTCTCTATTCTGACCTTGGCCCACTGTTGCTGCTGAGCGTTGTGTTTAATGGTCCAGTCCCCATAGTAAAAGTTGGGTCTGACTTTTGCTGAGAATTCTGAAACATATCATAATCTATGGTGAAATTACTTCCTTCGCCACTTGTGCCACTCTGGTAGGTTTTTCCATCCTTGTTGCAAAGGGCTCATGGGAGGTAGCATCAAAGTTCTCTGAGATTGTATTGACTCAATTAAGACATCTGCCAATACAACTTGAATGGTATTCCAATGTTAGGAGGTGAAGTCAATATCCAGATCTCCAATGTTCTTCAGCAGAGAGGTGCATGGTGGTGCAGTTTACAGTGATCCTTCACCACGCGCATTTTGGCCATCCGTACAACCATACTTTCAGAGAGGAAACGAATAGTTTTTTGGAGTCTTCCTTTAGGAAAGGAAACGAACAGTTTTTGGAATCTTCCTTTGTTTTTTCTATAAAAGGGGAATGACCCCTTGCATGTAACAGTTTTTTAGTGAATGTAAAAGTTTGCCGAAATCAATAAAATAATGAAGCTGCCATTGCCCCGTGGTTTTACCTGCACACTGCAGGGTTTCCACGTAAAAATCTGTGTTACTATTTTTCTGCCTTATTGTTTTGCTTGCTCGTAACATTTGTTTTCTAACACCCTGTACCATGGGTGTACCATGTGCTATCCCACTTCACTGGTTTCCTAGGATCTTGTCTAATCACATTGTTACTCTTCTGGCTTCCCTTATTTTATACCATTAACTTAAATGGCTTTCAATATACTGGATTGTGGTAGTCAGATGTATCAAAAGAACATTTATGGCAGCTCTCTCAAGAACAGAGAGTAAAACATTGGTAAGAATTTGGACATATAAGTACAGGTAAATCCCCTTGCTTCTTTAACTTCAATAGTCTGAATCTCAGTCATTGTCTTCTGGGCAATGAGGTAAGCAAAATTATAGAGTCTCTTTCATAATTTCGATATCATAATTGATAGCCGAAAAAAGGAACTCTGTGTCTTTTGGTAAACATCAGTCTGGTTCCAAAAAATTCAGCTACAGCTCTAAGTGGGATTAGTTTTCTGCATCTAGTGCTAATTATTTACCTTAACAAAGTCTCATTCCTCCTCAGTGTTCATATCATTAAGCAGCAACTTGAACCTATTGTTTATGATCTTAGTGATGATTTTATACTGATTTTATACCCCTCATTGCAGAGGGCAATTGATCTAAAAGCACCCAAGTTGCTGTCCTCCATTTTTTTTTTTTGGTATTGATAAAAAAAAGGGGTTGAAGGGCCCCGACCCTTTACACAAAGCTCAAAAGATGTACAAGAAAAAAACAAGAGAAGATCATACAAATGCAAGATAGCCCTATCTTAGTAAACCGCTCCGGCTCCGGCGCTCTGAAACTCTTTGAGCGGGAGGCCTCCTGTTCACTCTGGATCTAGCTGCTAGTCATGCTTAGTTCTCTGTTGTGGCCCGTGTCCAAGGTGTTTTGCTTGCTGGAGGTCTTGCTGGTTGCGTTTCATGGGTCGTTGTCAGTTTCGGGGACTTGGTTGGATGGTGCAACACTTCTTCTGGGTTCAATAGTTTCATGTTTTTTTGGCTTTCCAAGGAGGGGAAAGGGCCATCTACTGATCCAAACCCGCTGGGGTGAATTTGTGAGAACACATACAATGGTATGGTGTTTTGTTGCAGCTATCTGAGGGTGTTCCCTTGGCTGCCTTTGACTCCGTGGAAATTTTTGGTTGTTGATCCCCTGGCTGGATCTCGCTCTGGTTGGCAGGTGTGTAGGGCGGCTGCATTTCTTGGGTCGTTGTTAGTTTTGGGAATTTGGTTGGATGGTGCAGCACTTCTTTTGGGTTCGGTAGTTTCTTGTTTTTTTTTTGGCTTTCCAGGGAGGGGAAAGGGCCATCTACTGACCCAAACCCGTTGGGGTGATCTTGCGATAACACATACAATGGTATGGTGTTTTGCTACGGTTTTCCAATGGTGTTCCCTTGGTTGCCTTCGGCTCCGGTTGTGCGGTTGCTCTATGCTTGTTTGGCTTTGTTGCTAGGGTTCTCTACCAGTTGTGGGTTCATGGTTGGTTTTTGCCGCTTTCTTCTGGGTTCAGTAGTTTCTTGCTATATTTGGCTGTCCTCCATTTTCATGGGGATAAGAGTTCGTAGTTTATGTTGAAAAGTCTTAGCGAGGCTCCCAAGCTTCAAGATTCCTCCATATCTTCTAAAAGGTCCATCTTTGCAATCCTCCAGAATAAATGGAAAAACTCAACAGGAAAATCATCTGATCCGAAGGCCTTCCCATTTTTGTATGAAAAGCAATGAGCACTGCTCCTATGTGATAGTCATTAAAGGGCCTCATTCTGAGACTGAGTTACAACGTGGGAATTATAGGCATTAAAAGGGCCTCATTCTGAGACTGAGTTACAAATGTCGGAATTAGACTTAGAATCCTATTTCTAGCCACGGAGGGAAGAAAAGAAACATTCTCTTTTTGGATCTTCACCACTATTTCTAAATATTGCTTATTTGTAATGCTAATCTAACAAATCCACCTAAAAGGTCCTTGACACAATGATTTGTAAGAAGAGGTCATGTTTATGTTTGCCTCCAACTACTTGATTCAACATTTCTGAAGCTGATGAGTATCGTCCCTCTTCTACATCTCTTGAAGCAAATTAGTAAGATTATTTTCCTCTCTAAGAAACTCCTCCATGCTTCCACCCTCTTCTATAGTCATCATGACATCGGGTAGATGCCTCCAACTTTTGCTAAGCAAATACTATTACACTTTTTAAATTTCCACTTGACATATTTGACCTTATGGAGGCCGTATTACAGATGAGTTGACCTCCTGCCACCTTGTCCTAATATTTGTCAAGGATTCATCCTTCAGCCTTATTAACTAAAAACAGAAGGTAGTGTTTGTCCAACATGCTTAAGCTGTCTAAGCAAGGTTTATCAATCAGTGATGACAACAGAACCCCTTGATGACAGATGAATCAACTAAAGTATCCTCAGTGAGGAATGCTTTATTGACTACGAAATTATTGAGTGTTTTAGAAATAAAAGCCTAATTTTCCCTTCCGTTGTTTTACCATTGGTGGAAAGAACACCTAACAACTCTCCTCATCCACGAAGCTTCTTAGATGGCAACCAAACTTGCCTAGGCCTTAAAAACCCATATTTTTTCACCTAAGGCTGATGATGGTGTTGAGAACTCCTGCCATCCGATAATGACCTTTGTACATATGAATGGGAGATAAGACCTCCTACCCATTAATATTGTTTAGCCATAGCTTCTGAGGACACATAAATACTGACATACAGATATCTAAGAACATAAATTCCAAGGATAAGATCTTAATCATTCCCACAATACTTCCAAACTCCCCAGCAATCAAAAAATAACTACAGAAGAAACGAGATGCTAACAAACATTCCTGGATGTTAGGAAAAACTCCAAGATTTATCACCTGCAAGAGGAAGCACAATAACAAAAATATAGAACACGGAAACAGTAACACAAGTGACACAGAGATTTACGTGGAAACCTGCAATGTGCAGGAAAAACCACGGGGCAATGGCAACTTCTCTTTTATTATTTTCAGCAAAATTTACATTCACGTCTTTCAACGTTTTCAACAACATCACCAAGTGCAAGGGATCAAATCCCTTTTATAGAGCAGAAGGAAGACTCCAAACTGTTCGTTTCCTCTCCCAAAGGAAGCCTCCAAAAACTGTTCGTTTCCACTTCCCAAGGTTGTTCGTCTTCCGCTCCACAAGACTGTTCGTCTTCCGCATTCTGACGTTTACCTATACGTCCGCTGCTTTGACGTCTAGTTGCCATGACGTCTACTTAGTTTGACGTCTGGCCTAGACGTCTGCCAGACCAGACGTCTAGCAACCCAGACGTCTGGCCTAGACGTCTGCCAGACCAGACTGGCAACCCAGACGTCTGCCAGACCAGACATCTGGCCTAGACGTCTAGCAGCCCTGCTGCCTAGACGTCTAGCAGGTCAGATGTCTAGTGGCCATACAGACTTCACACCTAACATTCTCCCACTTGAAGTCAGTATTCAGGAACTCTTCTGCCAAAGATTTTCATCCAATGCCAATTGCCCAATGCTACCCTTGTTACTTTTTCAGCAAGCCCAGAGAAGTTCTGCACCATTCAAACTTCTCTACCTTGACCGGCTTTGTAAGCATATCTGCAGGATTCACTTCAGTGTCGATTTTCTGCAACAAGATCCTACCTTCTTCCACCACATTTCTGATAAAGTGGTACTTGACATCAATGTGTTTCGTGCGATCATGGAATGTTGGATTCTTCACTAACTGAATAGCACTCTGGCTATCACAATGCAACGTAATTTTCTCCTGCATTACCTTGAAGTCACCCAACAATCGCTCTAGCCAAATTGCCTCTTTGCCGGCATGAGTTGCTGCAATGTATTTTGCTTCAGTGGTTGATAAAGCCACAACAGACTGCAACTTAGAAGCCCAACTCACCGCTCCTCTAGCAAGAGTGAAGGTATATCCTGTAGTGGATTTTCTCCCATCTCTATCTCCACCATAATCGGAATCCACAAAACCTGTAACTTGCAAATCTGCCGATCCAAAGTAAATGGCAACATCTGAAGTGGCTCTTAAATATCCGAATATCCACTTCACCGCATTCCAATGCTCCTTACCAGGATTTGCCATGTACCGGCTGACTACTCCCACTGCTTGGGCAATATCCGGTCCGGTGCTCACCATGGCATACATGAGGCTTCCTACTGCTGATGAATACGGTACACGAGACATGCTTGTCTTCTCTCGCTTCCATTCTAGGACACTCGGTTGGAAGACAACTTTAAGTGTGGAAGAAGTGGGGTACTAACCGGTTTAGCATTCTGCATATTGAAGCGCTGCAGAATCTTTTCCACATATGACTTTTGACTTAACCAGATCTTTCTTCCTTTTCTGTCCCTGTGTATCTTCATCCCTAAAATTTGGTTTGCTGCTCCTAAATCCTTCATTTCAAATGTCCTAGCCAACCGAGCCTTAAGATCAATGATTTTCTTCATGTTGGGGCCTCGCAACCAACATATCATCAACATACAACAACAAAATAATAAAACTGCCATCGTCAAACCTCTTGTAGTATGCACAATGGTCAGCTTCACTCCTGCTGAAACCTTGGCTCTTCATGAAGGTGTCAAATTTCCTGTACCACATCCTTGGCGCCTGTTTCAACCCGTACAGAGATTTCTTCAGTCCGCAAACCAAATGCTCTTTGCCTCTTTCTTCATAGCCCTCAGGCTGATCCATATATATCTCTTCCTCGAGATCACCATGCAAGAAAGCAGTCTTTACATCAAGCTGCTCCAGCTCCAAATCCTGTGCAGCTACAAGTGCAAGTAGAACTCTAATAGTAGTCATCTTCACAACTGGAGAGAAAATTTCATTAAAGTCAACACCCGACTTCTGCACATAGCCCTTTGCCACCAAGCGAGCTTTATAGCGTTCCAACAGCCCATCGTTGTTCTTCTTCACTTTGTACACCCACTTGTTTCCAACAGTCTTTCTTCCAGGTGGGAGATCCACAAGTTCCCAAGTTTTATTCTTTCGAAGTGCCTCGATTTCCTCCTCCATGGATTTCCTCCACTTTCTTGCATTTTCAGACTCTCTAGCTTCCTGAAATGAACTAGGTTCACCATCATCAGTTAACAAAGCAAAAGAGGACTGATACACATGAGAATACCTTTCCGGACACTTTTGTGGACGTGTAGATCTTCTAACCCAATGATCTGTCGGTTTTGGCTCTTGGTCTTGTGACCGTTGTGGCTGCTCTACTTCCTGTTCTACTTGCTGTTCTACATGCTGATCAAAAACTTCAGCATGTTCATCTTCACTAAATTCTACTTCAACAGGTACAACATTAGGATTTTGCTGTACCTCCTTCCTTTGCATGGATTTTTCATCAACAATTACATCCCGGCTAATAATTACCTTGTGGGCAGTAGGATCCCACAGTCTATACCCCTTCACTATATCTCCATAGCCGAGAAAACACATTTGCTTGACTTCGGGTCAAGCTTGGACCTTTTTTCTTTGGGTACATGGGCAAACGCGTCACAACCAAAAGTGCGCAAATGAGAGTAATCAACTGGCTTACAACACCAAACCTCCTCCGGAATCTGTCCATCCAATGCAGCTGTAGGTGACCTGTTAATAAGATAAACAACTGTATTAACAGCCTCCGCCCATAACTTTTTCTCCAACATGGCTGCGCTAAGCATGCTTCTTGCACGTTCCATGATTGTGCGATTCATCCGCTCAACCACACCATTTTGCTGTGGAGTGTATGGTACAGTCTTCTGGTGCTTAATACCTTCCTGCATACAAAATTTATCAAATTCCTTGGAGCAATATTCACCCCCATTATCCGACCCGAGACACAAAATTGACTTGCCCAAACTCTTTTCTACCCGTGCTTTGAACTCCTTAAATTTCTGCAAAGCTTCCGACTTCTTCTTCGAAAAATAAACCCACACTCTCCTAGAATAATCATCTATAAAAGTCAGAAAATAGATGGCGCCATTCAAGGACTGAGTGGGGACAGGTCCAAATATATCCGAATGTATAAGTTGCAGAAAATCAGAACTCTTACCAGGACTTGCAGTAAACCGAACCCTCTTCGGCTTACCAAAAATACAGTGCTCACATAAGTCTAAATTGCAAGACTTAATCCCGTAAAGCATACCTCTGTCATGCAGAATTTTCAGGCCTTTTTCACTCATATGGCCTAGGCGTTGATGCCATAGCATTACTGCATCCTGAACAGAAGTTGCTGTTGCTGCATGGTTTGTCACCGTATCACCGCATAAACGGTATAAGGTCCCATAAGATTCTCCCTTTGCTACTACAAGAGCTCCTTTGGTAATCTTGCAGTAGTTGTTACTGAAGGTGACAGAATACCCTAGCTTATCCATCATTTTGATTGATAGCAAATTCTTCCTCAAATCGGGCACATGTCGCACATCACATAACATCCTTTCTCTACCATCGTCCAACTTGATCCTTATATCCCCTCTTCCCACAATTTCTAAAGGATGATCATCACCCAAATAGACCTTTCCACCACAATATGGCTGATATTTGTCAAACCAGTCTCTGTGGGGAGACATGTGGAAGGATGCACCTGAGTCCAAAACCCAGGTATATAAAACCGATCTGTTGTTATTGATACAAAAGGCTTCACATGTTGTCGTCTCTCCTGAATCTGCTGCACTGGCTTCAGCTGATGGCTGATTTTGCTTTTCACCATTCTTTAATTGCCAACAGTCCTTCTTGGAGTGTCCTGGCTTCCCACAATGCCAACACTTCCCTTTCTGCTTATGTCCTTTAGACTTAGATCTGGACTGCTTTCTACCTTGTTTACTCCCCTCGAACGATCGACCTCTCACAGATAGGGCTTCATTGGTTGAGGGTTCCAGAGACGTTTTTCGCCTCAACTCTTCTGCCAACAAAGCGGCTACCACATCATCAAAATTGAGAGTTCCCGATGATGAATTACTGATGGTCATCACCATATGATCCCAAGTGTCCGGGAGGGAACAAAGTAGGGTGATAGCTCTATCTTCATCCTCCATCTTCACATTAACTGAAACCAGTTTACTGATCATAGTATTAAACTCATTCAAATGATCTACCACGGATGAACTTTCCTTCATCCTCAAGCTATAAAGCTGCTTTTTCAAAAAAACCTTGTTAGTTGCTGATTTTGTTTCATACAACTTTTCAAGCTTTTGCCAAAGGGCTTCCGCGGTCTTTTCTTCAGCTACATTGAACAAGACGGAGTCCGCTAGGCGGAGACGGATTGTAGAAACCGCCTTCCTGTCAAGCGTTACCCACTCCTCATCTTTCATGCTGCTCGGTTTACTCGCGAACCCTTTCAAGGCTTGCGCTTGGTCATTCTGAACCAACAAATCCTCCACCTTCATCTTCCATAGAGCGAAGTTCCTGCCATCAAATTTCTCAATCTCGAACTTGGTTACACCTTTTGTCATTGTTGCAGCTCCCACTCGCACAAAACCTTAGCTCTGATACCATATGTTAGGAAAAACTCCAAGATTTATCACCTGCAAGAGGAAGCACAATAACAAAAATATAGAACACGGAAACAGTAACACAAGTGACACAGAGATTTACGTGGAAACCTGCAATGTGCAGGAAAAACCACGGGGCAATGGCAACTTCTCTTTTATTATTTTCAGCAAAATTTACATTCACGTCTTTCAACGTTTTCAACAACATCACCAAGTGCAAGGGATCAAATCCCTTTTATAGAGCAGAAGGAAGACTCCAAACTGTTCGTTTCCTCTCCCAAAGGAAGCCTCCAAAAACTGTTCGTTTCCACTTCCCAAGGCTGTTCGTCTTCCGCTCCACAAGACTGTTCGTCTTCCGCATTCTGACGTTTACCTATACGTCCGCTGCTTTGACGTCTAGTTGCCATGACGTCTACTTAGTTTGACGTTTGGCCACATCTGCCAGACCAGATGTCTGGCAGCCCAGACGTCTGCCAGACCAGATATCTAGACGTCTAGCAGCCCTGCTGCCTAGACGTCTAGCAGGTCAAACGTCTAGTGGCCATACTGACTTCACACCTAACACTGGATGTCTTCAATCACATTTACTAGCCACTACAGTCTGCCTCCAAAAATGAGGGACTACGGACTAGCTTTTCAACAGTCCACATCAGTCTCAAAGGTTTGGTTTCCTATCGAAACATAAGACTGAGTCCTAGCTAAAAGATCAGAAGTTAACCATCCTTTGTCTAGGGTCAATACCCAACACACTCACGTTTTAGGAAAGGACCTTCAGTCTTTCACCTTATTCTTTCACCCTATCTCTTCTTCCAAGAGTAACAAGAGTTCATTTGAAGCCACAGCTCTCCATAATCTCTGCATATCAGAGTGGCTCCTAAGGCTTCGGCACTCACTTCTTCTTGCATACCACAAGCCAGAACTGCAGCTCTCTGGCACCAGGTTTCAACCACACTTCAAATACCCAGGAGTTGCACACAGACACTGCTTAGCAGTTTCCTACCTTCTTCTACTGGTTCCTTGGCCATAGATAATAGGAGAATCTTGAGGGGTCAAAACCTGTCCTCCTAGGATTATCCAACCAGGCTCCCTTAGTCAAAAGGCCATCCTCCTGAGAGCATCATTAGATCCTGTGCTGACCCATTTGGGATTGTTGGTGATGATGATGACTCTGTTTCTACTTTACATCCCACACTAGATTAAGGTTGGCTAAGATCCACTTGAACTCTTCTCTATTTCTCTCTTTTACCTTGATTTCTGGTTCTATCTTCTCTTTATCATATTTTTAGTGTGTTATGGTTTACCCATTTTTAGATCCAACCCTCACTATAATTTAATGTCATATAGTTGTTCTACTTAGTGTAGTTTACCCTAGTTTCTTTCCTCTAGTTTAGTTTATTTTGTAGTACTTTTTGGTTGCTACAGGGCATTATGGCAGCTATTAGTTTTGGCAAGTCCCATTGGCCTATTTTGGTCATCCATGGACATTGATAGAATTATCTTATCTTCATCCCTAGTGTAATTCAGATGAATTGGCTTAAGCTCCAATGATCCACCAAGTGCTTTAGTTATTTTCTTGTGATTAGATCAATGTACTCTCCTGGAGCCCATCTTCTTCCATGTGCCTTCTGCTTCTTCACTTAAAGGCCAACTCCAATAGAAGCCTCTGGATAAGAGGAGTCCACTAAAGCATTCCTCTTGGCTGCACTTGATTGCACCCTACCTGCAGCCATTAGACTAAGTATCAGTGGAAACTTGGACAACGTATTTCTTCTAAACTTTCTCCATTAGGTACCTTATCACCCCCAAAGAATTTTCCAACGTCAACAATCTCACCCAAACAATATTTGGAGGTTTCCAAGCAGTTCCTGGACCAAACCTTCTGAAATCATCATCTCTCATGGCTAGAGATGATAGAATTTTCAATATTCATTGCAAGAGCAGGTATTCTTCTTGACAGCTTTTTCCCACTACTCCAAATGGAAGGATGATTTCTTGCAATGCCTATCCTTTAGTTTTTTCAATCCTTCCTGAGTTCTTGCAGTTGAATAGCTTTTGTCATCCTCTCGAGGGGGATTTCTGCTGCGCTCGAGGGGGATTTCTGCTGCGCTCGGGAGGGGATTTCTGCTGCGCTCGAGGGGGATTTCTGCTGCGCTCGAGGGGGATTTCTGCTGCGCTCGGGAGGGGATTTCTGCTACGCTCGAGAGGGGATTTCTTGGTGTTCTTGTGTTATGGGGATACTTGATGAAGGAGGAATGGAGGAAACACGGGCTTCTCCTCTTAAATCTATCCAACGCTTTCACACAACAGTTTCATACCAGCGTTTGTCTAAACAGATTAATTCTCTCCGTAAACAACTAGACACACAAGCTAGTATTATACTCTCCTTGCAAGACCAAGTGAAAGACGGCAGCCGCATTATCGCAGATCTCCAAATTAAACTTCAAGATCAGCAAGCTATCATTACTCAATTGCAGACCTCACATACCGAACAACCTCCTCAGAATTCCGCGAATTTACACTCTGAAATCTTAAAAATTCGAGATGAACAGGCTGTTCTTCTTGCCGAGCAGGAATGTCTCGAGGAAGCATCAATTGCACAAAGCCAAAAATTAGCTGACCAACAATCTTGGGTTCAGGTTGTAGCCGGAAAGAAGAACCCCCTCCCATAGTTGAGTTGGCTGTCCAAGCTAAATTTGAAGAAGAAAGAATCCGTAATGCGAAAGCGCTCAATCTTAGGGTTCGTGGGGTGCCCAAACCTATTGATCCGCTTCAAGCTGGAAATGCCTTCATTCACAACACTCTTGAGTTAACAGATGTTACTCTCGAGAGAGCATGGTTCTCTCCCGACTCCACATTGGTCATACGCTTCAAAAATGCGGAAGAGCGTATGAAGGCGTTGAGGGCCAAACGGAAATTATTTACTCTTCAGGACAAGATCTACCTTGATGAGGACCTTACGCGACTCCAGGTTGAAGAATTGAAGAAAGCTAGGGAACAAGTAGCCGCAGCCAGGAAAGCTAACAAATGGGCAGTTATTCGTAATTTGCGTGCAGTGATTAGGGACTCTCCCCCACCTGGGTGGTCCAAACCCTTGCCTAACAAATGACTCCATCGGCACGGAAGGGGGTGGCAGATAAGCTAGCTATAGCTTGCTGGAACTGCAATGGTATGATGTGGTCTGCCCCAAGGTCCCTTCTTGATGTGATTGGTAGACATGACATCATTCTTATCTCGTGGAGACGCACGAGAGTCCCGAGCGGGCCCTTCCAGGTTATCTTTGGTTACTTTTGGTGGTCCAGTTGTCGGCAACTCACTCGACGCTCTGGAGGGGTTAGAGGATCAGGAGGTGTTGCTGCTCTTATCAAGGATAAGCTCCAGGGTTCGGTTTCCTTGGTTTCGACTGACCCCCACTCCAGGTTTTTATGGATTAAAATCCTTCGTCACCCACCTCTTTGGGATATCTACATTGCCACCTGTTACTTTCCCCCCACCACGTCCAATTTTGTTATTCACACGGACGGGGACCCTTTCCAGGATCTCTATGAGGACATTACTAGATACTCGGCTTCAGGGGAGATACTTCTGTTGGGAGATTTCAATGCTCGGACCGGACCTATGCAGGTTTCTCTTCATGACCTCACAACCGATGAGATGCAGACTCGGGAATTGGATCTTGAGGACCTTGGTTTTGCTCGAACCTCCAACGACACACAAGTGATTGCTTATGGTAAGCATCTTATTGAGTTGGGTGAATCCAATAGGCTAGTTCTTCTCAATGGTATATCTTGTTTTCCGGATTCTAGTGGGTTTACTTGCTTTCCTCATAGTGGTGGAGCCAGTGTCGTCGACTATGCTATTTCCTCTACCACCCTCATTCCATTCATTTCCCGATTCAACGTCTCTGATCACCCTCCTCCCCTTACCGATCATTCAGTTTTTTCTCTTACGTTATCCATTGTTTCCCTTCCTGTTACTCCTCCCCCTCCTCCCTCCCCTTCAATGCCTCGAGTCACTATAGACTTTGACTATTATTATTCCTTTACCTACATGGACCGGTTGCGTCATGTTCTCCCCAAGGTGTCTTCTCTTTCCGATGTTTCCGATCGTTCTGCTTGCTTGGTCCAAACTATTTGGAAGGCTGCTTTGGAATCATACCCCCACACTATTCGTCCTCCCCTCGTCCTCGTCCCCCCGGTCATTGCCCCATGAACATCTGGTATGATGAGGAATGTAAGTCTGCCCACCGAAGGTTGAAATATGCCATTCGAAATCCTTCCCAGCCCCATGCCATTTCTCACAAAGACTATAGGATGCTTCTTCGAAAGAAGAAGCGTCTCTTCCTCTCTCGGCATCGACTTGATCTTATCCACTCCCTTCAGCAATCTCCTAAATCCTTCTGGCGCCTTATCCTCCCCCGTGATCGGATTACTCATGGGATCGATCTTTCCTCTTGGACCATCCATGCCTCTTCCCTTTATACCATCCCAAATCAGCCTCGTATTTCTGTTCCCTCCCCCCTCTTCGTGCCACCTCTTTTCTACTGGTCTTGTCAGGCAGGCTATCTGGAAACTCTGTACAAGCAAAGCAGCAGATTTGGATGGGTTACAGGCGGAATTTTTGAAGCATGGTATTGACCCTCTTGTTGGGCCCCTTGCTGATCTCTTTAATCTTGTTGTCTGTTCTGGGTTTCCTGAGTCCTGGACTCAGCATATCATTCACCCCATTCATAAGGCAGGTGATCCCCATGAACCCAATAACTACAAGACTATCATGATTGGGCATATCTTTGCCAAGCTCTATGCCACAACATTGGATGTGCTTCTCTCTCGAAGGTTGGAGGAGGGGGGTTTCAGGGCTCTTGGCCAAGCTGGTTTTCGGCAAGATCATCAGACCACAGATCACATTCTAGTCCTCGGAGCTATTATTGAGGAGGCGCGTTCCAGGTCCTCGAAGGTTTATTGTTGCTTTGTAGACTTCAAGAAAGCTTTCGACACGGTGCCTCGACATTTACTTCTTGAGAGGCTTCGATCAATTGGCATCTCTCGGGCAGCTTTTGACAGCGGTTACACGGTTATATGAGACTGTGAAAGGTCGGTTTCGCTCCCCTCAAGGGCTTTCAGCCAATATTCTTAGCACCATAGGAGTGAAACAGGGATGCCCCCTTTCGCCGACACTTTTTGGGATCTTTATCGACGAGCTTGAGACTTTTATCGTGGAGAACGCTCACCCATAGGATGGTTGCCTTCTTCACCATGTGTTGATTTCTATTCTCCTCTTTGCTGATGATGTTGTTCTTTTGGCCTCATCCCCTGAGGGGCTTCAGCGTCATCTGGACACACTTGCCGCTTTTTGTGACTCGAGACAGTTGACGGTGAATCTTTCTAAGACCAAGGTTATGGTATTCAATACTACCAAAGAGGCTCTATCCCATCTCCACTTCCTTTTCCAGGGCCAGGAGGTCGAAATCACCACCTCTTATGTGTATTTGGGGGTTCTTTTCACTGGTCCCACTTTTGGTATGAAACCCGCCGCCCTGGTCCGGGTGTGTAAGGGGTATGCAGCTCTGTCTTTGCTAGAGAGGAATTGCTTCAAAGCACATTTTCGAGGATATACCCGTGAAGATGAGGATCTTTGACGCTTTGGTCAAGCCAACTATTACTTATGGGTCAGTGGTTTGGGGCCCTAGTCTTGGCCCGACTGAGTGGTCACGGGTTGAACGAGTGCGTACACTCTTTCTTCGACGATTCATTCGTTGCAAGGGAACAATCCCTCGTTCTATTATTCTGGCAGAGTTTGGGGCTTCTCCTCTCCAACTTGAGATTATCTTCCTGATTATCGGTTATCTTCACAGGATCCGTACTTTCGGAGATACCCCTGAGGGTTGCAGGCGGTACCCTTACCTCGCCCTTCGCTCCTCGATGGAACTCTCTCCGAGTTCTCGGGGAGGCCGGAGGAGCTGGTATTTTCAGGTTTCTACTCTCCTGGCCAGCATTCGGATACGTATAGACAAGTTGCCCCCTTATTCTTTGGGGGTTCTCCCCCTCTCGGCTTACTAAGGAGAAGATGCTCCACGAGATTCGGAAGGATGTTAGTCTCCAATACACCAGATGCACATGGATCTCTCCTGTTGCCCCTCTTTCCCCCAAGCCGTCTTTCTACCATGAGCACTTCTTACAGATACAGGAGGGCAGAATAGTTCCTCCACAATACCTTCACAGCACAATGCATAGTCTTCGGATCACTATTGGGCAACTCAGGGTGTGTTCTCACCAACTCCGGATTGAGTCGGATCACCATCTTCCGATGGAGGAGCGGATTTGCTTGTTTTGCTCCTTGGGTGAAGTTGAGACCCTGCATCACTTCATTTTTTGTTGTCCCATTTATTATGAGATCCGGGGTAGGTTCCATTGCCTTTTCAGGGACAACTCTCGATGTGTTTCTACCTTCTTCAGATACCCGGACCAGCGTTGTCTCGCACTCTTTCTTAGGGAGATAACTCAGCTTCGACGACATAAAAGTTCTCCAAATGGATCTCACCCTCCTCAACATCGGCTCATCACAACATACTTCACCAACTCCGACGGACCAGGTGACTTCGACCGGAAACGCCCCACACCATCCAATCTTGAATAGTAGCAGTGGTCACTAGACAGCGCACCAACAGTTTGTCGGGGTTCTGAACTAGCAATGGGCAGAGACATATCATGGACTTCTTCAGCTCCGGTACTTCGGCCTCGACCGTTAGGGAGAGATTAGTTTTTGGGGATTCTCGGAGCTTGCCCCTCCCGGGCTGCTCCCTCCCCCTCCTCTCTCTCTCCGTTCTTCTTGGCATGCACTTCTCTCTCGTTGGACCGCAGCCCTCCCCCTCTCGCTCTCCCTTTTCTTTTCTTTTCCCTTTCTCTTTGGCCCGTTTGTCGGGTTTGATCTTGTATTTTTCTTAGTTCTTTTCTTTGTTGGGCTTTTTAGTCTGCTAGCTGGCAGTCATTATTGTACTTCTTATAGTCCCTTGGGTCTTATTTTGGCCCACCGCGGACATTAATAATATTTCATTTCATTTCATTTCATTTCTCCTCCATCTAGTGTTTCAGATCTATCACATTGTCATCCTCTCTGATCAGAGTTGCAAAAATTCTCATTTTGAGGTTCAATCCAGACACAGCATTCCTTGTCCACACTAGAAGTACTAGTCAGGTTCTTTTCAGGAATAATTCCAGAGTTCTTAATCTAATGTTCATAAGAATGTTATTCAAGATGAAGGGGCCTCCTTCAAATATCAATTGATGGTCTGTAAGGATAATTAAACAGACAATGAAGGAATCATCAGCGTATGTTTTGACTTCATATTCTTCTTGAGGTTTGTATATGATGAATCCAATACAGCAGAACTTTGGCAAGAAGAAATAGACCTTGTGAATTAGCAAAAGACAATATGAAAGCTCTAGCAAAGAATACCATCGCACACCTCACAATTCTGGCTAGAAGAAATAGACCCTAAATCAGCAAAAGAAAGCATGAGAGATCTAAGAGAGGATACCATTGGAAGCATGTCCACTCCTAATCACTCCCATAGCATCACAGGGTGAGCTTCTCTTTTGATAAAGCAACCATTGAAGGCTAACCACGTTCACTTGGAGAGTTTATGATCTGAGGCAAAATGCTTCAGAAAGGAAAGCAAGTCTTAGAACAAAATTCTCGTACAAGTTTACGACTGACCAAAAATTTACACCAACAGGCAACAAGGCAGGAGGATGAGAGGGACCTTCCCTGCAGATAAGTGAAACTTAAATGCAAACTACATACACCCTGGGAAGCATATTTCCCTAGGAGTAAATATCAAGAATAACTGCTGTTGTAATATTCTGATTCTTAGTCCATTGTTTGTATGTTCCATAGTAAAATTATGATAATTTCTACCACTATAACTATGAAGCAATAGTAGGCCAGGTACTTGGCACAACTTTGTGTCCAAAGCCAAAGATATACACTTACAAAGGCACAGTATGCTAAAAAGTCTTTTCTGTTTTTTGTGATTATTTTCAAATGATTGTGTCAACATTCAAATAGTCTCGCTGCATTTTTGCTGTTGTTTATGATATTTATTATTGATTGCACCAGACCTTTCGAACAAGTACTGAGATGGATGTGGCTTATAGCATAACAACTGTAAGAGATCAACAATGGAACAAAAGATAATATCACCTGCTTACCATCCAAATATGCCTAAGTTCCTTGGAATTGTTTTGACACGTCTTATACCAACTTTAAATGAAGGTTATTTTGATGAACATCAACATTTGGATTGGTTGAATATTTGACCAAAAAATTTCTAGGACTTCTCCCTCAGCTCCCTGCTCTTGGTTCTGTTCTTTCAGATAGAAGGGTTTCCTTTCACAGTACTGTTTCTTAGTATAGGGCATTCGTATATACTAACTTGTCTAGGGTTTACCATTTGGGTTTCTCACTCACCTAACTTTTTTTTTTTTTTCTTTTTCGGGTTACTATTGCTTCCTTTTCAGTTTAAGATGTTCCATTTTTGGTTGTTGGAATTTCATTTAGCACTCTTCGTTAGCTATCTAAATTTGTTGTACTTCCAAATCCTATTGAACTGTTTTGGCCCTTTGTGGACATTGCTAAAATTTTGCCTATTCCTATCTTTCTAAGACAACTACTCGAATAGGTGTTGCCTAACCCAAAAAAAAGGCTATCTCCACATACTTCTTTCTGAAGCTTCTTGCCGAGTAATACCTCCTTATTTTGAAGTAGATCTAAAATAAAATGAAATACCAGAAGCAGATTTTAATATCTGGTAAGTATGAAGATGAAAACTGGTACTTGTTAGGTCTCATTGGCATTATATAGGTCAGATATTTCTAAATGGAAGCTCTATGGTTTCATATTACTAAAGGGATTTGCTTGCATACAACACTAAATGCAAAATGCCTTTGTCATAGAAATATTTTAGAACAACACAACAGAAGTTCAGGAATCTGTGCAAACATATGTCCATGTAATAAAGGGAAGAGCTAGTTTCTGTTCCATTACCAACAGAGATCATGCCAAACACAAAAAAATAAATTAAAAAATAAAAAAACAGGAGTTAAATAATAGTAGTTTCCATTCCCAGAAGTCATTTCTTAATTGGTTTGATAGCTCCATCTTGAGAGACTTCCCACATTGAACATAATGCCATAATAAATCCAAACCCACCTTCAAAAGTAACAAATATGTTTTCACTCATCAAATGGCATTTAGCTCAATTGGTTAAATTCCTCAACTTTCAAGGAGACCCAGGTTCGAATATCGCTAAACAATACATGCATAATAGCCAAGCTGCTGTAATACCACTATGTGGTCATAATGTAATACAGGTGGGACCTGTTCCAATCCCATTAAATCAATTTTAAAAAAAACAAATATGTTTTCACTCTTTGTATGTTAGTACAACTAACTAGATTTGCATCATTTTTGCAATTATTAAAGAGATAATAGTCACTTCCACTACACAGAGCTTGACATATGGCAGATCAAATGTTTGATGATTCCCAAGCCACAACTGAGGACATTCATGTAAAGGATGGAATAGGTCCTCCTGATGTTTTGCACAGACCAGAGTCAATCCTGCCGGATAGAAACAACATACCCTCCATCTAAAATCCTTTGTGCTTTCCTTTCTCTTTTGTCATCTTAAGCAAGAATCTTGATTCACTTGTTTACGCATCAACATGGTCAATCTTTTAAGCATATGAAAAGGAAAGATATGCATTATAGATATGAACACTTCCAACACACTAGCATGGAACTGTGTCAACATTGCCGATTAATTGCTAGTCTGATCATTTTGCCAATAAATTGTCGGACATGATTTTTTCACCTTTTGTGTCAAGTAATTGACGTGATATGACACTAGTAAGTAAATCCCTGGTCCAATGTTTAGATATTTTTTTGAGGCCATTCAACTCCTTTGACAGTTACCAGCACTGTAGGACCTTCAAATCCTATTCAGAGAACTTGAAAACCCTGGATATATGCATGTGATAATGTGTTGGCATAGATATATTATGAAACATTTCAAGCACACACATAGTATCTGAAAATTCAAAATGCTAGTTCAGTGTAGAAGTCATATATGCTTACTCCATGCGCTTGAGCAAAAAAGACAGAAGAATACTTCTAATTTTCAAAAGAAGTTCACATCTAATAGTTTTGAAATAACAGTCTCTAAGGATGATCATAAGTTGTACAGAAAAAATTAAAGATTAAAGAAACAACTGATTGTACAAAATATGTTGAGGTCCTTGAGCAACATTAAAGAAACAACTGATTCTGTAAAATTATTGAGGTCCTCAGGCATAGTTAAGGAATGTTCCACGAAATTCCGGGACACGGACAGCAGGACAGCTATTTGGGATGGCGGGACACAATTTGTGACACCAGGATGCCTTTTTGGGACATCAGGACGTGTATCCAAGTTGGCCCCCAAATCCCAAGACAAGTCGCTATGGAGCATAGGATTAAAGATACAACTGATAGTGTAAAATTATTGAGGTCCTTCTCCAGTTCTCCTATTCTAATAATTACTTCTGTTTCTTGACATAGAATACCTCCAAACAATAAAATATTTTACCATGTCGATAATCTTTAGTTTTTCTCTCATGTATATTCTGAAATATATTTCTGTTTTCCCATTGTCTGATATTTCAACATATATATTTTTTATATTGTTACTTTGTTGTCCAGTTGGACAACTCGTTATCCTACTACATTGTTGTTTTCTCCTTTATGCCATCCAGGTAAGAAACTTAAGGAATGCCTGGCATAATGCAGCTGCTTTGAAAACTTGTCAGTTTATTAAAGAAAATGCATTTACATATAGCCATAATGTCATTGAAAGTTCTCTTAAAAAATTTAATGCATCTGGAAAATAATTAAGAAGAAAATTGCTTCCTATGAACTCAATTCTGGTGATTTTGGTGAAAACTATTAAAAGAATTTTCCTTAATCTACAATAATCCCATTTATTTTTAAATAGTTCATGGGTACATCAATTTCAGTATGTGTAATCTTAATATATCCACTACTAACAGCCTTATACACATTTATTTCAGAGAAAGCATAAATTTGTAAAGTGGACTTAACATGCATCCTTTCAAAATAGAATCTATTGATGATTGAAATAATGTGGTATGTTACCTGTATTCCAGATACAGTAAAGTATGGTATCTCAAATTTTACCCGAATAGGGGCCCGTTTCTCAGGGACTGCTTCCTCGTCAATTACACTA
Organism: Wollemia nobilis; assembly: GCA_028583015.1. Taxonomy (NCBI): domain Eukaryota; kingdom Viridiplantae; phylum Streptophyta; class Pinopsida; order Araucariales; family Araucariaceae; genus Wollemia; species Wollemia nobilis. The sequence goes on from JAQPPZ010015824.1 coordinate 14,326,464, forward strand.
GGAAGACTAAACTGGGCCCTCAACAAATACTCCTGAACAGAAATTCAGACAGCACATCAACTAGTCAGCAAAAATAATTGATTACCAGAATATACTGACCCTTTAATTTAGAAATATCTGTTCCCACCAAGAAATGATTTAATGTTTTTAAAGGAATCTATCCCTTGCACAAACACTAGTAATAGGAAACAACCGTGAATTGATGGTATACCTTACCACCTGGAAATGACTTGATTTTCCAAACCAATGCTTCTTTCTCAGGTGCATAGACAGCAGAACCCATGGATGTTCTTACGTTAGGAGTGTTAGCATCAGAGGGTACAGGTAGTTCAATTTCAACATTCGTTGCAGTACTGAGAATAAGGAGACAAAATTTAAGAGAGAAGTCAGGATCAAGAATCAAAACTGTAGCTAGCTTAGAAAAGTTAAAACAAGACAAACCCAAAAGTAGCTAGGATGTGGGTCAACTGAAACATATCTGATGGAGAGGATTAACTTAACCTGCGCTCCTTATATTGACTGCGTGCCTTTACCATGAATTCTACACGGCTTCTTGAATGCCGTTCAACTTGAGCTTCAATCCATATTAAAGGCTTTACCTGCAAAAGAGATTTTGACAGACAAAGTAACCAACTAAAAACTCCGATTCAACTTTGCACCACACCCTGGCACTAACAATCCAATGTAAAACAATCCGCTAAATTATGTTTTGATTGAACATGAAACCAGAGAATGCCATAGACCTGTGTGGTAAGTCTGTATGTCATCAAATCAAAAGACCCATCAGGAGGTATAAATGATATGGTCCTATCATTTTCAAAGCGAGCTAGACGAACACACCTGCAAAAATGTATATTTCCTGGCAGTTTTTATTTGCTTGAAAAAACATCATGAAAACAGATTCCTTTGCTACCAGGTTCAACTAAATGATTCTTCCAACAAACAATGAGGCCGATTAAAAAGAAAATGTGAATATAGCTACATACTGATGAAATTTAATATCATCCAGATCAATCGCCTTTCCCTTCGTTGCTCGACCTTGAGCTTCTAAGAGTACCCGGTCATTGAGGCCAAGCTTGCACTCTGGCATTCCACTGCAAAAAAAGTAAACAGAATATTTATTTTTTATCATTGTTGAATGTCTTTAACCATCTTGCCTCTGTGAATAGCACACACAGGAATCCTAGACCAGAAACACAAACACTCACTATTTATCTCTTTAAATAATAACATTTGTATATGAATATTGATGCTTATCACTGACTTCTACACTGATGTCAGTTATTCTTTACCTATCTGCCTGGTGGAAAAGATTTGAACAAACTTAGAAATTTGGAGAATCAAAACTCTACTAGGGATTGGAAAACCATTCAATGCTGATGGAAAAGGCAAGTTGAGCACAAAAAGTGGATGAAATAATTCCGTTTCATTCTTATGATCTTTCATTATTGCATACATAGTAAGAAAACTAGCAACTCGGCATAAGAAACATTGAAGAAAATAATTTAATTCACAAAATATATATATAAAACAAAGATTAGAGAGCCAGGAAGTCGATTTCTATTAGATTTTCATAAAAGAGTTCAAGTACAATTCGTGATCATTAATGATCATCAAAAACCAACAACATACACCAGAATCAAGCAGTTGCAGTTTTAAACTCCTTTATGCTTTCCCTTCCTTGTCCTCGAACTGGATTTAGAATTTAAATTTTTAAAAATATTTATTAAAAAAAATTTTCTCCCAAATATATATTTGGCTCAAGTTGGCATCATTTTCTCATATTGTGCATCAATTTGTCTTTGATTCAGATCCTACTGGCAGCAAGGAAACACAAGGGCTTGTAATTGTCTTCTTCAAGTATTTTGTAATGGAGCTTGCTCATTCTGTAATTATTGACTAACATAATGTATGGTATACCCTGAAGGATCTAATTCTATTTATGTTTCTACTTTTTGTGTTTATCGACAACTACAGGCTGTTTTTTATTCAATTGGAAGTCTTGTAAACCCAAAAACAGTGGACTTAAGTGACAACATTTTGTAGTCATTGCCATATTCCATAGGACTCCTCAAAAAACCCAAGTATTTGAACATTTCAGGAAACAGATAAAAAGAATTGCCAAAGAGAAGGTCAATGTGCAAGTAATCTAGACTTTGGTTGGCCTCTAAAAAGTTTCAGTCACAAGCAACATAAGGCAAAAAAAATACAAAAATGGGGTTTTTCCCCTTTCATTTTTGTTTTCCATATTCTAGCCATTCACACGCAAATTCTGCTGAGATTTTGCCAAGAAATTGGCAAGCTTTTGGCAATTTTTGTTTTCTCGCCAACCCTATTTTCTCACGACAAAACAAGATCTCGCAATGTCTTTGTGCTTTTTCCTTCTATGATTGCATGTTTGTGGAATTAGGGCTCCTGTCATTTCTGCCCCATCCACTTTCATGGCCAGTGAAGTCACAACCCCATCACCCTCCCCTTATTTGCATTCTGCAAATAAAAATAGTAAGCATGGCAACAAAAAAAAGCAAGAAATTTGTCACCAATCTATACCTGAAGGCGAACTCAATAAACTATTCATGTTTATTGATTACAAGCTCTATTGTATATGAAATTCGAACTAATTCTTTGATTAGTTATCTTTTGGGTCACATTCTATCTGAAACTACCATTCAAAAATAGATGCTTAAAAATTGGGAGTCCATGGATGGTTCGTCATCACCATACAAGGCCTAAACAAAAAATCTTATTCCAGTTTGGTGTCAAGAACATGCCAAGAAGTTGTATGATGCTTAATTTTCACAAAAATGAAAATGAAAAGTTAGAAGGAAAATATATATAAGTTCAAAATCAAAGGTATACAAGAATAACGAAACTAAAGTGGACATTACATGCAAATATTTTCAGAATATATCTCTAAAAGAGATCAAGCATTTACTATGCTTTTAGCCACTTTTCTTTTGTATTTCACTCGTTAAGGGCAGAATTCAAATACCTTTTAAGGCAATTTTATGTGTTTTTAAAGTGGGAAGATAGGAATTCTCTTGCTTTAAATTTGTTGACCAGTGAGAGAACACCACCATCAAGATGAATTGGGGTTTATCTGTTGTAGAATATTTCATTAGAGTTATTGACTGCTTGTTACCTCCTTTCAACTGCTTCTGCAGTATTGGTTGTTAATCTCGAAGGACTCTAAAAGTGATAGTATTCCAATAATGATGAGTATTTTGGACCAATCTTTGTTCTCATCCATAGAGGTCATTATATCTAGTGAGTATTGCATGTTGCCAATGGAGTTTTTTAATATCAATTCTTCACCCTTCACATAAAGGTGATATTTCGTATGCATTGGAGGGTAATGCTTCTAGTGTGGAGAAGAATGATGAGGATCACACATGACATGTCTACCTATCTTAGGCATAGGTGATATATTCTCATCACGATAAGATTCATCTTCTCTGTATGTTTTTAGGTGGTTTGCTATACCTAAGAAACCACAATATTCTTCTTCACTTGTACTACACAGTATATTATAGTTTGTCATGCCTATTTTGGAATCTGTAAGCCTCTTTAAGACTTTTCTTTACAATTCAAACACACCGTGAATTGAATCCATATCATAAGTGCTCAGCACAATTTAAAATGTAGATGATCCAAAAAAAATTAAGATCAAAGTACTCAATAGTTTTTTGCTAGGATTGTTGGAGGACATTGTCAATTCAAGACATGTAAGTTAAGCCACCTATAGAACAATTGTTCCAATTCTCTCAATTCTTCACCTATCACATCAGTCACTTCTACGTGCTATTTCATATGCATTCGAGGCCAATGCTTCTGGTATTGCAAAGAATGATGAGGATCCAACTACATGTCGACCTATCTTAGGCATAGGTTATATATTCTTATCACTGTGAGATCTTCTTTGTTTGTTGTTATTAGGTGGTTTGCTATGCTGATACACACCACAATATTCTTCTCCACTTGTGCAACATAGTTTATTGTAGTTTGTTATTCCTATTTTTGGGATTTGTTAAGGCATTTCTTTACAATACAAACACGCTGCAAATTAATCCATATCACTAGCAATTGCACCGATGGTGCAAGAAGACCCTGCTAGGGAATAATTTAAGATCGTTTAGAAATGGTAACAAATAGGGAATAACTTAAGTTTGTTTAGAAGCACTGAGGATAGATTTATATGGCATCTAACCCATCCTTCTCACCTTCATATCATCACAAAGACCCAAAGTGGGAAGAATTTATTGATCTTGCTACCAATGGCCGTGGTACCCATGTCCATTCCAAAACCTTATCCGATTTGGAATTAATGTTCTTAATCTTCTTGATATTAAGTTCTACAAATATTACCAATGTAAATGCAAACTGGTCTGGAGGAAAAAGACAGGTCTTGAGATATTGGCTTTAGGGCTACTTCTGTTTTCCCGCTAAACACCAAGGACCAAAGGCTGGCATGATTATATTTCCCATCAAACTTCCTGTCACTTTTGCATGGAAGCAAATCTATTGAGACTAACATTTTTAATACCAAATCCTTTCCAAACCCTAAAGCAAATTGAATGATTAACTTTACCAATCCTTAGCAATGAAGGGGAATACTCAATCTAGATCTAATTTTGAAACCATGGATGAGATTACTTCAAGACAAATATGGTGATAGGGTTTCAAACATTATGTACAAGGATCAGAAAGGAAGATACAAATGGAAAGAAGATTTTCTTACAAGTACACCGGACATTGTTGTAGGAGGCAGTTGAGCAAAAATATAACAACAGTGATTATTTCGAGGGGAACCGAGGATAAGCTGATTTGGGAATTGAATAGCTCAGGAGAATACACAGCTAGAAGCGGATATAATGTAAAGCACCAACAAAATAGGAATACCACAAGAATATGGAGAGATATTTGGGATAGCCCGAGCATTCCAAAAGTCAAAATGTTTGTATGGCTAGTAGGTCATAGGAAAATTTTATCCTGGGATAACCTAATGAAAAGGGGTTTTCATGGCCCCTCACAATGTGTTCTATGTAAAGAGGAGGAAAGTATAGACCATCTCTTGGGACACTGCTCAATAGTCTGGGAACTATGGCAATGGATTCTTAATATTTTTGGTAAATGCATGGTGATGAATGGCAGAATTGAAGAATGGTTAAAGCAATGGTAGAGCACTTATAAAAGTGAGGTGTTACAGACAATCTAGGATATATCAAAAGATACAATACTTTGAACTATATGCTTGGAAAGGAACAGAAGAATATTTAAAAGGAAAGCAATTTAGAGGTAATGAAAAGGAAGATTTGTTTAGCCATAGAGGAGTCTAAACCAACCCTATCAACTCACCCAATCCCTAGTCTAAAAGCAGAGAGCCTTGATAGATGGAGTCAAGTCATCAAATGGAATTATGATGTTGGGTACAAGAGAAACAAAAGGAAGGCAAAGAATATAAAGTGGAAACCACCAGAAGTGGAGTTGGTCAAATTGAATTTTGATGGAGCATCTAAAGGAAATCCAGGACCAGCAGGAGGAGGAGGAATAATTAGAAATAATAGGGGTGATATTTTGTCTCATTACGCTTTCAATAGTGGATTTAAGACAAATAATGAAGTTGAAGCTTGGGCAGCTTTGGAAGGGTTAAAAATATGCATACAAATGAAATGGAACAGAGTATGGATGGAAGGTGATTCACTAATAGTAATAAATGCAATTTTGAGGAAAGCAAAGGCTCCATGGAACATACAAAAGATCATTGTGGAAATACAAGACCTTGCTACAGAGTTTGAAGAAATTAGGTTTACACATACGTTAAGGGAAGGGAACAAATGTGCAGATAGGCTAGCCAATAGAGGGGTTTTAATAGAGGATCGTGAAGTTAAATTCTCTTTTCCATGGTTAGAGGAAGTAGTAAGTTTAGCTGAAGCTGACAAGAAAATGTTGACTGCCTGAATCAAATAATGATTAAGATTTACTTTAATGTTTTTCATTGGTAATATTTGTTGTATTTTATAACATTAATGTGTTTTCATATAAACTATTTATTACAATTCTTGTGGTTGCACTTATGCTTTAGGAAGGAAACTAGCAATCTAGATTTGGTAAAGCGGACTATGATAGTGCAAAGTTTTAGAAATATTACTCTACTAAGATGCAATGCATAGATAGTAGAGGTGGAATTTTGGTATTGTGAAGGCTGCTGCAGAAAAATGTCAAGAAGAAGGATGCTGAATTTTGGAATATTTGTATTTACAAAGAAAATTGAAGAAGATCTAGAAAATGAAAATCAAGAATTCAGACTTTTTATGAAAAATGATGTAGGTATCTAGCTATAGCAACTCAATTGAGATGAGAATTGAATATGTTTGTAAACTCTCAAGCTCTAAAGGAGAGAGTTGTGATTTGTCAAGGGTGGGGGACCCGAGTACAACCCCTTTTTCTCCAGAAAAAAATAGGGGGGAAAACACAGCTCTTTGTTTGGTTGTGATTTTGCCCATGTGCCCAAATGTTTCCCATAGTTACCAAGTTCGGTCCGGTTCAGCTTTTTGGGCTAGACCGAACTGGTTCTGTCTAGTTCAATCCAATGTTTTACTCTTAATTTTTATAAATTTGTGAATATATATATATATATATATATATATATATATATATATATTCAAAAAAATAAATAAAAATATATAAAATACGGATTATAAAGTATAACTCATACATTTATGAAGTATAAAATATAGTTGAATGTAGAAAATATGGAAGAATCTAAAGTTTTTAATGTTTTATTTGTATATTTTTATATTTTTTAAAGAATACTACTTTTCAAATGTCATCTTAACTTTGTTGCTTCGCGAAGGATTAGGGCATTTTTTTTTTGAAAACGTCTCATCTTTTAGGAGCCATATCTTCGCGAAGGGTTATCCGATTCAGTTGATTCTTGGACCAACTTGTGCGGAATTTGAATAGCTTTAAAATGAGTGGTCATATGAAGGAATCCGAGCAATATTGAGGGAGATACGACCCTGTGAAGTCAACCATCTAGAACAAGGGCAGTGATGATTTTTCAAGTCGCGAAAAACAAAATTGCAAATATTTGTCAGCTAGGGTTCGGATGATGGGAAGAGCAATGAAGGGCTAGGACTTCAGTGAGGCAAGACATTCTATCTGGACATAGAATTTTTCAGCTAAGTTTTTTTCCCTTCTTTATCTTAGAAATTTTGCATGCAAATTATTATAATTTTTTTATCAAATATTATATTTGCTATAGGACATTCTGATAAATTTCAATAGATTTTGAGTTTTAGTTTCCTTTCCATGGACCGATTTATAGTTAAATCCTTAGAATCATCTCTAGTGGTAGAGGTTAGTGAGCGCACCTCAGAGAGATCCTCATTGCTCCAAGATAGGGCGGTTTTTGGTAAATTTAATGGGTATTGGCCAGGGGCTTCAGCCTTGAGAAAATGGATTGATAGGAGTTGGAAGTCTCCAAGAGTGATTCTATCCTTTCTTCCCAAAGGTTTCTTCCTAGCCATTTTTTGTTCTAGGGAAGAAAGAGAAAAAATCCTAAAAGGGGGTCCTTGGTTTATGGGAAGAGCAGGACTCTTCCTTACCCATTGGTATGAAGGCTTTTCACCTAAAAATGTAAATCTATCCCTAGTACCAATCTGGGTTAGGATGTTTGGGTTGCCCATTGAATTTTGGGAAATAGATACCTTCAAGGCAATAGGCAACACTCTAGGAGAATTCCTTGAGATTTCAGATACTACGAAAGATGGATTCTTGGCTATTTATGCTCGGATATTGGTCATGATTGATATAAGTAAAGCTTTACCAGAATCAATCATTCTTAAGTATGGGGATAAGATGTGGACCCAAACCATAGATTATGAAAACATATCTTTTAGATGTAGAAGATGTCATGAGGTGGGGCATATTGAGAGATCATGCCCTAAGAAGAGCCCAGCAGAATCATATGTAGAAAACCGCAAGAGAAACTTACAAATGGTTATGGATGAAGATGGTTTTCAACTTCCAAAAAATAGATCTAGAAAAATGAAAGAAAATAAACAGTGGAGACCAGTAAGGAAGGATATTGGAAGAAATACCAACTCTTTTGAGGCTTTAGCCTATGAAGAAAAAGTAGATCAAAACTTAGAGGACACAATACAACAGGTTCAACATATTAACAAGGAACCGTCTATTCAGTATGATCCTGATTTAGGGAAGAACATTCTCGATGAACCTAAGGAATGTGTCTCATCAGATTTTGAAGACTCTCTTGAAGTACCATGCACCATTCAGGAGAAAAAAATTGGTAAAGAAAATGCAGTTTTAGAAGTTAATACCTCTGCCATTAATAAGGAAATACCAGAAAATGAGCAGGACAAGTCAAAAGCTTCTGTAGCAGAGCCAAGAGAGGATAAATATGATGAAAAACAAAATTGTGAAAGAATATTGAGGAATAGAATAATAAGACCTACTCCTGATATAGGCAAGGCAAAAAGAGGAAAACCCTCAAATTATCAAGCAAGATCCAGGGAAGCAAGAGCAAACATAGAGAAAGGAACACAAACTAAGTTGGTTGAACTTCTCTTTACCAAACAACAAAATGATATTGGTAATACGTAGGCGGGGCCAATAGCCCCTAATGAGACATGATTATCATCTCATGGAATATAAGGGGTGCTAATGCCCCCTCAAAGCAGAGGTGTATCAGGGACCTCTGTTTAAGTAATAAGCCTGATATTCTTTGTATCCAGGAAACTAAAATGACAAAGAAGAAGTTTCAAAAACTATGAAAGCAGTATGGGCAAGATGTGAATGGGATGCTATGGATTCTGAAGGAGCGGCAGGGGGAATTCTAACTTGTTGGAATCCTTCTAGAACCTCCTATGTTACCATTCATAAAACTAGGCATTGGATAGCCTCTTTAGTCACTTGCTACTTTGCAGATATTCGTTTCATCCTTATCAATGTCTATGGACCTACAACTCAATCAGGTAGATTAGAAGTTTGGAGTGGGATTGAAGCCTTTATGAGAAGTAAAGACCAAGAAACCCGATTCATGATCATAGGAGATTTTAATGCCATAACCAAGTTGGATGAAAAATTTGGGGGAATTAGGAAATTAACCCAAAGTATGAGAGATTTCTCAGCTTTTATTCAAAACAATAATCTATGGGAGGTTGAGTTTGAAGAAGACAACTATACATGGACCAACAACAGGAGAGGCCAGAACCTAATAGCAAAAAAATTAGACAGATGCATACTCTCAGATCATTGGCTAGATGAAGGAACTTGTGCTAAAATTAATACCTTAACAAGGATTGGTTCAGATCACTGGCCAATAAGAGTTAAAATGGTGGTAAGTGAATTCAAAAAAATATCATATTTTAAATATGAGCAGATGTGGGAAGACCATCCTCAATTTGTTGATATGATAGCACAAACGTGGAATTCTTCAGGAAATGGTGGGTTGTATGCTCTTCCAAAACAAATTAAATCTATGACATCTAGATTAAAAGAATGGAACAAGAACACTTTTGGAAACATTTTTGAGAAGAAAGAAGAACTAAAAGATAAACTTTCAAAATTCCAAAAAGGTGATCATAATAATCCAAGCTCAGAGGAAAGGGAGTTGCTTAGTGAATATCATAATATTTTGAGTAAGGAAGAGAAATTTTGGAGATTAAAATCAAGACAGACTTGGTTAAAAGAAGGAGATAAAAATACAAAGTTTTTTCATAGGATGGCTATAGTACAGAGATCAACATCCAGAATTAGTAGAATTAAATCAATAGAAGGGGTTTGGATTGAAGATCAAAGTGAAATTAGAAAAGAGGCAAAGTCTTTTTATCAAAATATTCTAGGATCAGAGGAGACTAAAGTTCTTAATGATAAACTTCTTCAAGATGTACCTTCAGTTATAACGAATGAAGACAATAGGAAACTGATGGAGCCTATTACTCTAGAAGAAGTTCATTTAGCTCTTTTCTCTTTTAATAAGGATAAATCCCCAGGTCCAGATGGGCTCTCTGCAGCTTTTTACCAACATAATTGGGATATAGTGAAGGATTCTTTATTGGTGGCAGTGGAACAGTCTAGGGTAAAACAATACATACCTTATAAAATAAATGCAACATATCTTACCCTAATTCCAAAAAAGAAGGATGTTGAATTGTTTGATTCTTTTAGACCCATAAGCCTATGTAATATGGCATATAAGATTATCTCCAAAGTGATGGCGAATCGATTAAGGCCATTGTTAGACAAAATTATTTCAGAAGAGCAAGGAGGATTTGTGAAAGGGAGACAAATTCTGGACGGGATCATAGTAGCTCATGAAGTTATACATTCAACAACTTCAAGAAAAGAGAAAGCAATGATCTTAAAACTTGATATGAGTAAAGCCTATGATAGGGTTAAATGGGATTTTCTTTTTGCAGTTTTAGAAAAGTTTGGATTTGGGAAGAAATGGGTTAGATGGATTAAAGCTTGTGTCTCTACAGTTTCTTATTCAGTGTTGGTCAATGGGTTAGTAACAGAATCTTTTAAAGCCAAGAGAGGCCTTAGACAAGGAGATCCTCTATCTCCTTATTTGTTCATTATTATGGCAGAGGTTTTGAGTAGGAACTTAAAGAAGGCTTACAAAGATGGGCTTATAAGTGGACTTAAGGTTAGTAATAACATCGACAACATCACCCATCAACAGTTTGTAGATGATACAACCCTTTTTGGAAGGGCAAGGATAAATGAGGCCAGAGCTTTGAATAACTTTTTAAAGGAATACGAAAGAGCATCAGGGCAAAAAGTTAATAGGACAAAATCCAAAATTTACTTCCTTAACACTCCAGCTAATATCAAAGCAAGAATTTGCAGGTTACTTCAAATGGAGGAGGCAAATTTGCCAGCAACTTATCTAGGGATGCCTTTATTTGAGGGGAGAATGAGGATAGAATTATGGAATCCAGTTATTAGTAAAGTTCAGAATAAACTACCAGCTTGGAAAGGTAGATGGTTATCGTTAGCAGGAAGAGTGTAGTTAATTAAGTCAATCTTATAGGCCATTCCAACATATTATATGTCATTGTATACTATGCCAAAATCAGTTGAAAAAAGTTTAATCTATATTATGCGATCCTTTTTATGGTCAAGTTTACATGATAAAAGAAAATTTCCTTTGGTGAAATGGAGCAAGGTGTGTGATGATAAAACTAGGGGAGGTCTTGGTTTAAGAGTTCTTACATATGCAAACTTAGCTCTTAGGGGAAAAGTAATCTGGAGATTGTACAAAGAGAGTCAAAGACAATGAGCAAGAATTCTTCTAAGTATGTTGAGCCCAATGACCCAAGTTCAATATTTACTGCATTCTCTCTACCAAATTGTTCTGCTCTTTGGAATGGTTTAAAAAAATCTATTGATCTAATGATTAAAGGTTTAAGATGGGTGGTGGGAACTGGAGAAAAAAATTATATTTGGATGGATATTTGGTGTGATAAAAAAGCCACTCAATTTAGATCCAATTTTGAAACCTTGGATGAGATTGCTTCAAGACAAATATGGTGATAGGGTTTCAAACATTTTGTACAAGGATTAGGAAGGAAGATACAAATGGAAAGAAGATTTTTTTATAAGAAAGGAAGATAAGTTTAGCCATAGAGGAGTCTAAACCAACCCTATCGACTCACACAGTCCCTGATTTGGAAGCCAGTCCCTGATTTGGAAGCAGAGGGCCTTAATAGATGGAGTCAAGTCATTAAATGGAATTATGATGTTGGGTACAAGAGAAGAAAAAAGAAGGCAAAGAATATAAAGTGGAAACCACCAGATGTGGAGTTGGTTAAATTAAATTTTGATGAAGCATCTAAAGGAAATCCAAGACCAGGAGGAGGAGGAATAACTAGAAATAACAGAGGAGAGATTTTGTCTCATTACCTTTTCAATAGTGGATTTAATACAAATAATGATTATGAAAAGGGGTTTTCAAGGCCCCTCTCAATGTGTTCTTTGTAAAAAGGAGGAGAGTATAGACCATCTCTTGGGGCATTGCTCAATAGTCTGGAAACTATGGCAATGGATTCGTAATATGTTTGGTAAAAGCATGGTGATGAATAGCAGAATTGAAGAATGGTTAAAGCAATGGCAGAGCACTTATAAAAGTGAGGCTTTATAGACAATATGGGATATATCAAAAGATACAATACTTTGGATTGTATGGCTAGAAAGTAATAGAAGAATATTTAAAGGAAAGGAAAGTAGTTTAGAGGTAATGAAAAGGAAGATATGTTTAGCCATAGAGGAGTCTAAACCAGCCCTATCAACTCACCGAATCCCTAATCTGGAAACAGAGAGCCTTGATAGATGGAGTCAAGTCATTAAATGAAATTATGATGTTGGGTACAAGAGAAGCAAAAAGAAGGCAAAGAATATAAAGTGGAAACCACCAAATGTAGAGTTCGTTAAATTAAATTTTGATGGAGCATCTAAAGGAAATCCAGGACCAGCAAGAGAAGGAGGAATAATTAGAAATAATCGAGGAGATATTTTGTCTCATTACGCTTTCAATAGTGGATTTATGACAAATAACGATTATGAAAAGGGGTTTTCAAGGCCCCTCTTAATGTGTTCTTTGTAAAAAGGAGGAGGAGAGTATAGACCATCTCTTGGGGCATTGCTCAATAGTCTAGAAACTATGGCAATGGATTCTTAATATATTTGGTAAATGCATGGTGATGAATAGCAGAATTGAAGAATGGTTAAAGCAATGGTAGAGCACTTATAAAAGTGAGGCTTTATAGACAATATGGGATATATCAAAAGATACAATACTTTGGATTGTATGGCTAGAAAGAAATAGAAGAATATTTAAAGGAAAAGAAAGCAGTTTAGAGGTAATGAAAAGGAAGATATGTTTAGCCATAGAGGAGTCTAAACCAACCTTATCAACTCACCCAGTCCCTAATCTGGAAACGGGGAGAGCCTTGATAGATGGAGTCAAGTCATTAAATGGAATTATAATGTTGGGTACAAGAGAAGCAAAAAGAAGGCAAAGAATATAAAGTGGAAACCACTAGATCTGGAGTTGGTTAAATTGAATTTTGATGGAGCATCTAAAGGAAATCCAAGACCAACAGGAGGAGGAGGAATAATTAGAAATAATAGAGGAGATATTTTGTCTCATTACACTTTCAATAGTAGATTTAAGACAAATAATGAAGTTGAAGCTTGGGCGGCTTTAGAATGGTTAAAAATATGCAAATAAACGAAATGGAACAGAGTATGGATGGAAGGTGATTCTCTCAAAGTAATAAATGCAATTTTGAGGAAAGCAAAGGCTCCATGGAACATACAAAAGATAATTGTGGAAATTCAAGATCTTGCTAAAGAGTTTTAAGAAATCAGGTTTACACATACATTAAGGGAAGGAAACAAATATGCAAATAGGCTAGCCAATAGAGGGGTTTTGATTGAGAATCATGAAGTTAAATTCTCCTTTCCATGTTAAAGGAAGTAGTAAGTTTAGCTGAAGTTGAAAAGAAAATGTTGACTGCCTAAATCAAATAATGATTAAGATTTACTTTAATGTTTTCCATTGGCAATATCTACTTTATTTTATAACATTAATGTGTTTTCATATAAACTATTTATTATAATTTTTGTGGTTGCACTTGTGTTTCCCAAAGGAAACTAACAATCCAGATTTGGTAAAGCAGACTATGATAGTTCGATGTTTTGGAAATATTACTCTACTAATATGCAATGCATAGATAGTAGAGGTGAAGTTTTGGTATTGTGAAGGCTGCTATAGAAAAATGTCAAGAAGGATGCTGAATTCTGGAATATTTGTATTCATACAGAAAATTGAAAAGATCCAAAAAAATGAAAATCAAGAATTCAAACATTTTATGTAAAATAATGTAGGTTTCTAGCTATAACATCTCAATTGAGATGAGAAGTGTATCTATTTGTAAACTCTCAAGCTCTAAAGAAGAGAGTTGTAATTTGTCAAGGGTGGGGGACCCAAGTACAACCCCTTATTATCCAACCAAATATATATATATATAAAGAATATTTTATATGGATATATATATATATATATATATATATATATATATCCAAACTTTTCCAAACCGAACCTCTGAACAATTTTGTCCTTTTGAACCTTCGAACCAAACCAATCTGGTTACTATGGTGTTTCCTTCTCTTCTTGAAATCTTGAAATGTAGGCAAACACAAATTAAAGTTGCAGTTCAAATGCATCACTAAAAAGTACAGCAATATTATTTGACAACCGAAATAGTAGTCCAAAGTCATAAAGCATTCCATCAGTCATAAAAGAAGGGGTTGAATAGAACTTAATAAAAGTGGTACTAGACCCAGGCATCAGAAAGGAGAAACTACCTCAAGTACGTGCGCATCTTCAACGCACCAACTACATCAGATCGAACAATTTGCCCATTGCTATTCACAAGAATATTAACATTCTCTACCACATCCAAAAACACCTGCAGGAACCAATGCACCAACTACATCAGATCGAACAATTTGCTCATTGCTATTCACAATAATATTAGCATTCTCTACCACATCCAAAAACACCTGCAGTAACCAAAAAACAGAAACCCTCTTAATCTTATTATTTTGCTTAACTACTGCATCCAATGATATAGAATAATTAGAGCAATGACCACAGGTAACCTAATGCAGAACATACTTCATTTTTCTTATACCGTATCCCCTCACTTCGCCATGAGACTGCATTTGTAACTGCCATTGGTGGCCGTTGTGTAACTTCCATCCTATAAGCATCAGTTTTGATAAATTCGCTGAGGATCTTTGCTTCCGTATATTGAGGATAGCCAAAATCCATCATTTCATCCAGTAATTCATACTGCAACAATGACAATATCACTGAACGACTAGTCGATAGTACAAACTTCAAACATGATATTTTTATTTCAATCATCAAACAAGTTCTACCTGTCACACCCTATGATGTCTAACAACATATTTTTCTTTACGACAGATGCCAATAAATGTTTATTAGAAAGACTAAAGTTGAGCCGAAAGATTTCAGCTTTCATTACAAACTATGATGATAGGATAGTTTTCAAGCCATGGCCTGTAACTGACACCAGAATTTCCAAGGTTTGTCGAATATGATTTAGCTGCTCTAACCAAAAGGCAAAGTCATATAATTAAAATATAAAGCATTCTATTGCCCTATTTAAAATTGACTAAAAAGCATCCAGCTTGACTCAAAAGCCAAACAATTTATCTACTCGCTTGGAAAAAATTGAAGGAACCATATGTTTCTAAAATTTCATGATGCTACGAAAATTTTCTTTGATAACAAGTTCTTATTTTTATAAGTTTGGCAAATTTCCAGCAACATTCAATAAATCTTTTAAAGGTATAATGTGTTCTAAAACCCCAAAAAAAAGGAAAATTCTTACAGGAATATTATTGAATGAATATATATGTGTGTGTGCATAAATCCACAGAATGGCAAACACTAATCACTAAAATTTTCCAAAGTTTACATACTACTCACCACAACAACAAAATTATCTCGGAGAGATTCTTCTTCCAGCTCTTCAAAGTAGTGCTTGAACACCTGCATCAGCATATAAACTCAGATCCCTCACTTAGCACTGAAAATCAACCCTAATTACTTATAAAAAAGACATAATTATTGCAAAATTGCAAACGTTTTTATGAAAAGTAAAGAACATTATTTATCGGCTGTAAGCAAAATGAGCAAGGTTGGAATCCACTCACATCAACAACCCGGTGTAGAAAGAGGAGAAGACTAGCTGCATTGCAGTTCTGGCGTGCAGCCATCATCAGATACACGTTATTGTGTTGAATGAATAGATACGTCACTCCGTCATCGTACACTACCGGATCGTGTGATCCAGGGTCCCCCTGCATACATATTATTGATGGATAGATTATGCAAATTGTACAGATCTAGTAGATCTATTGTCGAGCATTCAAATTGAATGAGATTTACCTCTTTCTCAATAAGCTTGGCAAAGAATCGTTCGGCCTGAGAAGCAGAAACGTCGCCACGAAAATCCCTCCATACAAGCACTCTGCCTTTGATATCCAACAGAAACAAGGCCGATGCAGCCCCCGCCATCTGCCTCCCTTAATTCAATTGTTAGTTTTCTTCTTGCCCACACTTGGTTTAGTTGCTCAAGAGGCTAGAGATTTTACATCGATATTTGTCGGTTGCCTTCATCCTGTTCAAGTTCGCGACACTTCAATTGCCCTGCCTTCAAACTGTCTGCCCTGGGATCTTTTGTCTTATGGGGCCTCTCCGCAACATTATTATTTTATTATACTCCCTGAAATAATTAAACGTGGATTTTTAAAAAGATAACTAAATTTAAATTTTATCAAAATACATTTATAATTATCATTTGTAATGAACGGTTTGAGGGGGATATGTGTCTTCCTGGTGGAGTTGTTGTAATAGGTTTGGGGATTCCTAATCAAAACCCTATCTCTTAATATTATCAACAAAAAAAAAAAAAAAAAAAAAAAATTATCATATGTAATGAGGGATGATTTTAAGATTTAAATCACTTTATTTATGATTAAAGTAGGGCTGATTTGCCAACTAAAACAATGATCACTTTGCCAAGTGGACCCTAAACTTTTTCGAATAGAATTTCTTTTATATCAAAAATTAATCTTATAAATATTTTTTAAATTATTAAAAAGTGATAAGTTTAATGTTTTAAATTTAAAAAATTATCTAAAAATTATTATAAGGTAGTTTTCTTTGAAGTGATGTGATTAAATAGTTTTTTTAAAGTAATTGTTAGAATTGTATAGGATGAGTTTAAGGCTTTTTTATATGTTATACTATTTTTGTAAATAGGTTGTCTTTGAAGTTCAAACCTTGGGATAGCCTGTTTGTAAAGATGGTAGTCTGATTTAAATTTTTTGAGTGTCCATTAGACCGATGATGATGACAATATGAATCTTGAGTGATTGGTGGTCCTTTTCTACTGGATCAACAATAATGAGGTGGAATAGGTTTGGTGGGAGCAACCTCTCTGGGTTTGAATATTGCGCTTGCTAGTTACTAAAAATAGTGTGGTTGTGACCAACTCTCCTATGTAACAAAAATTAAAAAAATGTGTTTTTCAATATAGACGAAACTTCATATTGATATTTATATATTTATATTTTTTTATTAGTAATAGATTAACGTGTTTGGATTAAAATTATGTATAAATATGTCATTAAAATATTAATTGTACCGCGTTATCGCGTGATGCGATCCCGCGTCTTGTTGCGATATAGCGACATGTCGCGATATCGCGACATGTCGCGTTTTCGCGCCTCGCGATTCCTCGACATGTTGCGATATCGCGACAGGTCCCGCCTTCCTGGCGTCTGGGTGGTTAACTGTCGCGATTTCGCGACCTGTTGTGATGTTGCTTCTTTGTGCTGGTTTTTGTCGCGATTTCGCGACAGGTTGTGCCCTCCTGGTCTCTGGCGTTTTTCTTGCGCGATTTCGCGGCATGTTTGGCTCCTTTGCGACTGGGTGGTTTTCCGTCGCGATTTCGCGACCTTGTTGAGGCTTGTTAGTTGCTTTCTTTTTCTGTCGCGATGTCGCGACGCTTTCTGCGGGTGGCTGTCGGGGGCCTTTCCTGTCGCGCTTTCGCGACATGTCGCGATTTCGCGACATGTCGCGTTTTTGCGCCTGTTGGTGCCTTCGTGGCCGTGTTGGGTTTTCCTGTAGCGATTTCGCGACATGTCACGGTTTCGCGACCTGTTGCTGTTTCGTGCCTTCCGTTCTCTCGTGCCTTGCGGTTCTTTGCCTTGCCCTGGTGCGCCTGTTGTTTTGCTTGTGGCTCTGGCTCGGGATGTGTTCTCTCCCGCTTGTATCTGGTTCTTGTTTTAATACAAGTTTTTCATTTTTTCAAAAAAAAAAAATATATTAATTGTAGAATTATATAATTGTTAATTTGTTTTTGTATTTGTTATTTTGTTTTAATAATTAAAAATATTGTTTTAATCTTTAGATATAGATTAGTTTCCCACTAATCTAATTAAACTAAACTAATTTAAATGGAGAAAAGTAAATCAAGAAGATAAAGATGCGAGTAATTAAAGCAAAGTTTAAAAAAACAAGTTAAATTGCATATCAACTTCAACAGATTTGTTTAGGATGAGTTGGTTTGGAATTTATCAAAAGATGGTAGATACTCGGTCAAGTTAGGATATGTTGCAAGGGACCTAAGATGGGTTAGAAAAATGTCTTTCAATAGATCTTCAAGTTGTGAACTTGATTGACAACGACTTCCAATTTGTTACACAAAATAAAAGTAAAAATCATACCTTTTCTCAGCATCCAAGGCATGGATTAAAGAGATCTTGAAACAAGTTTCAATTAGTTGATCAAAAATGTTTCAGATCTCAAATGAATGTGCTAAGGAGCACCCCAAAACAAATCCATTGTGGAAACCCATTTCAAGGGTAAGGATTTCAAAGACTCGGCCCCACAAATAAATTTTAGGGATGTCTTCTATGGTGGACAACCTCAATCTAATGCTAACATTAATCTTAGGGTTTTCCATAAACCTCTGAGAATGCCTAAGATTGATCCTAGGAAAACTGAATCGGGATGACTTAGGGCAGTTGATTGAACTATGATTGTTAAGTTATATATGGATGTCATTCAGACTAGCATAGAAGATCTAGAAAAAAGATGATTAATTTATCATTTCTTAGATTTTCGTTCGAGCCTATTTGCTTTCAAAACTTAGGTTGCAAAAAACTGAAAAACAAAAGGTGAGTTACTAATTTTTATTTATCCAAAAGGTTATTTTCTTGTTTTAATTGCTAAAAATGAAGATAGAGAAAATATATTTCAAGGGGGGCCATAGTTCTTTGGAAGGGTAGGGCTTTTCATGAAGTCTTGGCATACTAAATTTAAAGCTAAAGAAAAGATGACTTTTATAAGTCCTATGTGGGTTAGACTCTTTGGCCTCCTAGTTGAATTCTGGAATCCGACTGTTTTTCTTCAATTGAAAACTCTTTGGTAACTTTTATGATGATTGTTGATTGTACTCAAAAAATTGAACATATTATTTATGCTTTGCTTTGTGTTTTAATAGATTTTGACAAACCTCTACCTAAAAAGATCTCATTATAATTTGAGGACACTTGGGAGCAAGTGGTGGACTATGAGAACATTCCTTTTCATTGCAAAATTTTCCATGAATATGGTCATTTGGCTAGTGTTTGCCCAAATAAAATTCTAAATCAAAAGAAAGAGGATACAAACTTAGCAAGTTTTCAAATGCCTAAGAAGAATAACACTAAAAAAAACAATTATGAAGGATCAATCGAAGTTATCAGCTAATATGTTTGAAATTCTTTCCACAAATAATGTTTGAGGTGATGAAGAGGAAATAATGGAGGGTTAGGATTTCAGTCTGCTAATAATAAAAATAAGGCTTAAGCTACTAAATTATATTAGAGGATTTTGCATAACCTGAATGCTCTTTGGACCAAGAATATCCATGCTAAATATGCTAAGAACAAAAGTCTTGAAGACCTTGTTTGCTATAAATTGCCTACCAAAGGTTCTCATATTTTAGTGATTCTTAAGATTGGTGAGAATTTGATCAAGCAAAAGTTATTTGGATCATTCATAATGGTCAACGGGTAAATTTTTTGATAGATTCTTGGGATGGTCACCAACCTTTGATAACTCAGTTTCCTAATTGGAGGTCTTGGATGGAGGAGCTTCATCGAGCTAACTGGATAAAGGTTGCTAATTATTGTTGGTACCATACTGGTAATTAAGAGATTGGTAGATATTGGATTCCTGTTGAGGACTAGCCTATTCAAATGCCAAAAAGGCAAAGAAAAGACATCTAAAGCATCCTTCATATGATATCTCCCTCTTGGTCCCATGATGAAGACTATTTTTGATGGAACAACACTACTAAGGGGGAGTATTTAGTTGGTTAAGGTTATTTGGCCTTATGCCATAATAATCCCAACCAATCATATGATATTTTTACTCAGTTGTGGGCTCAAAGGCTATGGCCTAAGGTGAGGTTCTTTACATGGCTTTTATTGCATCGCAGGGTGCTTACTGGTGAGCAACTTATAAAATGTGGTTTTCATGACTCGTTTGGATGCAAAATATGTGGAGAGAACATGGAAGATCTCAACCATTTTTTAATTGAGTGTACCTTAGCCTCTAAGCTATGGAGGAGAATGGCCATCTTACTTGGCTTACAGAGGTCCAATTTTTTTATTTTTGAACAAATTTGGAGGGATTGGCCTAATCAAGAGGGTGTTGATCATTTTATTAGGCAGCTAGTTTGGATGGGTTCTACCATTCTACCTTGGAATATCTGGAAGGAAGAAAACAACCAGATTTTTAATTAATAAAGGAAAGACATTCGCTATATTTGATAAAAGACCATTGTAAACTTAGTTGAATCAGTCCAACAACTCCTTCAACACCCCCAAAACTCCCACCAAAGATGGGATCAAGTGATACAAAGATTGAATATTAACTTCTTTAAGGGCAACCAACTTAAAGGGAATGTGAGTAATCAAAAGATGGATAAAACGATGAATTGGCAACCTCCTCCTAAGGATTTTGGAAAAGTCAATACCTATGGAGCCTCTAAGGGAAACCTTGGAAAATCTAGTGTGGGAGGAATTGGTAGACTTTCATATGGTTCCTTGGTTTTCACTTTTACTAAGAATTTGGGTATCATTTCCAATAACCTTGTTGAGGTAAATGGTATCCTTAGAGGTCTTTGAGAGGCTACTAGGGTCGCATGGAAAAGCTATTGGTTGAATCTGTCTCTCAAGTCATGATTAGTCTATTGAAGACTACTTCTAAGAATCATAAGGTTGATCGGAGAATAAAAAATTGTTGATAAGATTCAGTTAATCTAGATGGGCTTTTTGAAATTTGAATACAATCATGTGATCAAATAACAAAATAGGAGTGTTGATGCTTTAGCTAATTGGATATTGGGTAAAGGTGATATTACTTACTACAACCACCCTCTCATATGGTGGGTTCACAAATAAGGGAAGCTATTATTTCTATCCTTTCTCTGGATGGCTCCAATACTAAAGGTACCCAATTCTTTTTTTCTTTGTTTTTGCTTCTCTTTGGTTCACTTAGGGTATTTTAGTTCCCTTCCTTAGATTGGTCATTCTTATGTTTTCCTCTGTTGAATCTTGCCTGAATAGCCTTTTGGCCTCGAAAGACCAAAGTTGTTTTATGTTTTTTCCTTATTTTTAGTTTTTTGGTGTGTGTGTTGTTTTGTATTGTTTTTTATTTATTTTTGTGTTTTTTGTGTTTTTGTGTTTTTGTGTTTTTTTTGTTGTGTTTGTGTGTTGTTTTGTTGTTTATGTGGTTTTTTTTGTTGTGTTTGTGTGTTGTTTTGTGGTTTTTTTTTTTTGTGTTTGTGTTTTGTTTTGTTGTTTTTGTGGTTTTTTTGTGTGTTTTGTTGTTGTTTGTTATTTTTTTTGTTTTTGTGTTTTTTGTTGTCTTTTGTTATTTTTGTGTTTTTTATTGTTGTTGTTGTTGTATTTTTTTTGTTTGTTTGTCTATGTTTTTGTTGTTTTAGGTATGCTCTTTGAGTGTGCCAAAGGGGTCAAGCTAGGTGCGAGCCTTGGGTATTTTTGGTAAAATAGATACCCCTACTTCCTTGGGACTTACCCGAAAGTGGCATCCCAATTGGGGTGTTTTCCACAAACAAAAAATACTTCTCTTAAAGATTTTATTTGGAAATATAATTGGTCATTAAAGGATTTTTATAAGGTCTCAACATTCCTTTGGTTAGAGAGTCTACAAAGAAGAGGGTATTGTAAACCTTTTAGATGTGCCTTGTGTGAGAAGGATTTAGAAATATAAGACTATTTACTTCTCCATTGTCCCTTTGCTCACACCATTTAGGGTTACTTTTTTTAATATGAAATTATATTGGGTAGCTCCATCAACATTGAAAGAGTCGATGAAATATTGGATTAATTATTTCAAAGCTAAAGGATTAAGTATTATTTGGAGGATTGGCTCTACTATTATTTGTTGGAATTTACAGATTGAAATAAATAATATAATTTTCAAAAATAATTCTCAAAATCATGCTCAAGATTGAAGTCAGATTATTGTCTCTCTTGTTGAATATCTACAAATATGGTGCTCATCATAGGAAATCTCAATTTCAGAAAAAAAAAAGGTGTTAATAACTTGGCTACAAGATTTGAACATACATGGAAGAGTCATTTGTGATAATGGAATTAAAACAAATATCTACTTCGATCTAAGGGTAAAATAAAAATGTTCATAAATTGGGTTTATCAAAATTAATTTTGATGGTGCTTCTAAAGGAAATTAGGGAAAATATTGTGGAGGTGGTGTTTTTAGAAATGGGGAAGACAAAATACTCCTCACTTACTTAGAATCATATGGAACTTCAACTAACAACCATGCAGAGGCTAGGACACTTCTTACAAAGATTAAAAACACGACAAAAAAATTTATGAAAATATATTTCAATTAAGGAGAATTCACAAATTTACTAGAGGTAATCTCTTGGAAGTGTGAGCATATTTATAGATAAGGAAATCAAGTAGCAATAATTTAGCCAATTGTGGTGTTGACCTTCATCTTGATAAAATTCAAATTTTAGAAGACAACTTGCCATGTGAGATTTTATCTCATAATCAAAATGATGTTAAAGAGTTGATTGTGGAAACATAACACTTCAAGGAAGTTGAAGAATATATTTAATAGAAAAAGAAATATAATTTTTTAATAAAAATGTATGTTGGATATGGTTTGATTGACATAACAACAAATGTAATATTTTGGTATTTTAATGGGAGAAACCCCCAATAGAAGCCACATATAACTTATTAAAAATAAAATAAGAAGTAAA
Organism: Wollemia nobilis; assembly: GCA_028583015.1. Lineage (NCBI taxonomy): Eukaryota > Viridiplantae > Streptophyta > Pinopsida > Araucariales > Araucariaceae > Wollemia > Wollemia nobilis. The sequence continues at coordinate 14,349,407 of JAQPPZ010015824.1, forward strand.
AAAAACCAAGTATATTTAAAATCATAACAAGGTTGGTGTTGATTAATTAACACATTAAGAAGTGATCTACTAACGTTAAGTGTAATTGAACATTCAAATAGTACACAATAATGGTAGAAAGGACTAACATAAAATAGGAGGGAAAAACCACAAGCACCATGCACCCATGAATGATGAGGTCAAATAACACAATTGGTCTATAAATAACATGCATAATATTTTTATTAGTTACAAATCAATTTAAAGAGTACAATATTCTATCACAAAGCATAGCTCTATTATTCTCAAATGGCTAAAAGATCCTTACAAATGAGCCCATGGCTTCTATTTATAGTAATATATTTATCCTACTATTCACATAAGTAAAACTAATTAATCTTGGGTTATGTCAAAATTCACCACTAAAATAAAATACATCAGTCTCATTAGTTGTCTCGAGATTTGTGCTTCTAGAATACGTTGATTTCGATATACTTTGTTGGCTAACATTGTGAATCTCTTGATTATTGATGCTTTGCTTACCTTGTTAACAATTTATTTTCTTACTAGTAATTTGCATGCTTGTTGACAGATTGTTGGTTTCCATACTTAGTCGATTTTTTAATTCTCTTATTTAGTCTTCATCTTGAAATTCTAAAATTGGTTGTGACCATTAACTCTAGTGGATAAAAATATGATTACAACCTTTAGTTATTGAGGACCACCATGTCTCCCGCCTAGCATCTTTTCTTACATTACCAATTTCTAAAGTATGAAGAAATGGTAGTCCCTTGGTGCTATATTTTATGCACATTGCAAGGACATCAAGCTTGTTTGACAGTGAATCCCACATCGACCTTACTTCATTGGGTTATGGTGCATAAAAAAATTAACAAAATCATAAAATTTCAAAGTGAGGAGGTGCTTTCTTTCTACGATAGGTTTTGCAATGCCTTCTACTCATTAGCAAAAATAATTTTTATGTTGTGTATGCTCGTCACTAATGAAAATAGACCATTGTATCTTCCCTTGGTAGGTTCTCCTTTGAATTAGGAATCAATTTGATTCCCTCCATCAATGTTTTTTTGACTTATAATGATATTTATGCATTTATTGGTGTTTCTTCAAGAGAAATCTCGTTTATTTGTATGGACTTTTTCTTTTCCTTATCAATCAAGCTCACATACTAGTCATCAAACATGGTATCTCTATGGTCCCAAAGGATATTTTGGAGTCCTTCATAAACCAACTAGGTCATCCTTCATCTTCCCCATCACATATTTTGAAACTATTATAGGAGTTTTTGTAGAGTTTTAGGATTTGTTGCTTTAGTGGTATATTTATAATCCAAACCTACAAGTTTTGCATGTTAGATGACTTTGGATGATAAAGATAATATGAGTGTGTCTCATTATCTATATGTGATTTGTCTTTGAGACCAACTCAAATTTGGAATTATTGATAATAGTTTAGGCCTTGGTGAGTAGCTTCTCAAATTCTTAGACATGTTCAAGGCAGACTTTAGGTTATTTTATTTCATCCAGTATATGGTCCAAGAGAGTTTTGATTACATTAGTGGTTGAGACATTTATTTCCATCATTTTCAACTCTTATTTAAGTTTTTTCAACCTACTTGAGTCTCTTAGTCTTATCATCCTTTTACTTTATAACCTTTTTCACCTTCTATGTTTGTGTTTCTAGCTCCTTAGCCAAATAGTTTCTCTCTTATTCTAGTTGTTGCCTCACTGGTTACATAAACACAACTCTTTTTATCTTCATGATCTTTAATTCCTATTCTAATTTGGGGATGTTTTCTTCCTTCCTTTGAGCTTTCACTTATTCCTTTCTAACACCATTTCCAACTCCTAGTTTGGCTTCTTGTAGCTCTAGTTCTCTTTGACCAATTGAAGATAATTTAGTGGCATAGTTAGATTTACTTGTTTGGAGAATAATAATAGTTGTTGCAAATCAAGCAAAGTTAGCCTAGTGACAAAATTAGATGCCATCATGGCTAGTTTTCTAGGATCTAACTAGTGTATATTTGCAAATAATATTTATCTCCCCCCTTTGACAACCTGAGTGTAACAATCAAACCATTTTCCATTTTCCTAAATAGTCGTACTTTATTTTATTTGATATGCCAAATAAGGAAATGCATCATGCCCTTTCCTAATTTCAAATCAGACATGTTTAAAATTATTTTATTAAGTCTAAACTTAATTGAACAACTTGTTATCACTTTTTAACTCTTGATAAAGTCTTAGAAGTCCTAACTCCTTCTAGTCATATATTTTATAACATATACATTAAAATACATTATATAACCTACAATTACTTTCAATGTCTTCTATTAATCATTGAAGTAACATCATTATTCCTTTCATCATGTCCTTTCACTCCTAGACTATAATGATGGATTTGACTTAATCCTTTTTGGTTTGCAAAATTATTTTTTAATAGTCACAACCATGTTCAACTATAATCCAACCCATAATCAATGCCATGATTTTGTGTTATCTCAACATGTTGATTTCAAAACAATGCATTATGATGTTCATTATATGTTGTGAGTTTTGTTTAAGTCATCTAAGTCATATATGTTGCAATGAAATATGTTGTTCTATATTGGTCACAGTTAAATTTTTAGTGCCAAATGTCTATCTTATTAATAGTTTTGATAGTCAACAAGAAAGTTACTTTTTTGTATGTTGATATAATAACAAGGCATAAAGAAGTACAATACTCCTATTATCATTATCCATAAAGTATCAATGTAATACAAAATGATCCAAATTTCTCTAATTCATTGTTCTTATCAATAACTATAAGGTATGATGTATAGTACCAAACACATTAATCAAAGTAGTAATCAATAGTAAATCCATGATTACAACAATATAAAAATTGCAGTATACAAGAGCTATAGAATGAAATTTATAATATCATTCATATAAAATTATAGAATAAATCAACTAGAATCGTATCCATAATATCATTAGTATAAAATTATATTCAAGATCGACTATAATTGAATCCATGACTTTAGCAGTATAAAATAACAATATACAATTCCATAAAATAATAGTATATCTAAAGGTACACGCTTCTCTAAAAATAGATCATCCATATTACTCCAACTTAAAAAAAAAAAATGTATTATTTAATATAATATATAGATTACAAGTTGGCTAGGTGCTACAAGCATCATAGGCAAAACCAAGGATGCATGTAGCCAAAGATAGAATCCCACAGGGGAAAGAATGCTAATAAATAAAAAAATCTCTTCCTCAAAAAATATGAAAGAAGTAGAACAAATAATTCCTTGGTCCACAATAATCTACAAAACAAACAAATCCAACATGCTTGGTATGTGTGATCACCTCTTAAGTTCTCATAATTCATGGTTTTAAAATTTCTTATGCAAGTTGAAGAAGGATGCAAAAGAAAGCCTTCATTGGCCTTTTTATCTGCCAGATGGTCGTGCTTCCTAGGAATGTGATGCCAATGAATATGTTCAATTTTTTTCTAGAATCTTATAAACTTGATTTAGCAATAGTCAGAGCAAAATAGATTTTACCTCTTATTTGCCAGACAAATTGTATGATCAACTTAGAGTCCCCATAAATTGAAAGGTTTTTGATATTTTCTCTTGCTGCAAGAGAGACAAAATTTGTATCCCATCAACTCAACTACATTATTGGTGGTCTATTCTAAATTTAGGCAAAAATCAAGAATCATAGCGTGGTCCTAACCATAAAACTCCTTTTGCTACAACTATTCTAGGGTTAGACTTCAAAGCCCCATCAAAGAATAGATTTGAAAAACTAAAACATAGTTGAGGAGTTAGGTCACTAGCAATAGAGGTGATAATTAGGTCTTGAAGATTCTAATTTCAGAGGATTGTAACTCAACTCTATATTTGATATTGCTTAGCTTTAAAGCGAGCTTTGGTATTTTCCAAGATAACATGATTTATCTTACGTATCAAAACTACCCTTTGAGTTGATTTACCTTCAAATATTTGATAGTTCCTATCCATCCATACATACAACATGCTATAATGAATTGAAGACCATAAAAATTTTATGAGAGGCTTACCTTGAAAGGAGTTGTGGTACTTTTTGTTCCAGCTTTTGGAACAATATTCAAGATTTAATATGCTTTTAATGCATACTCCAAATCTGAGAACAAGAGAGATCCAGATTGTAGTAGATTCATCACATTTAAAAATAGGTGGGCTTGATTTTTACAGTATTTAAAGCATTTAGAACAAATATGGGGTCCAAAATACCTCTTTTAGAGAGGTTTTCCCTAGTTTGAAGTTTGTTTGCTAAACTAGCTATTAAAAAATATTTATTTTGGGGGTGATATTTTGGCCCCAAAATGTGGTTCAAATTTCTATCTAGAGGCTCTATTCTTTAGAGATATGCACCAACCTTGATTGAATAGTTGCTCAAACAATTAATTTATTCCCAAATAAAGTAGTCTTCACTATCGAGGTCTATGGGAAGAATGTCAGTGAATTGCTTCTAGACCTGAGATCACTTCCATTGTCATTTCACATCCAACCCATGAAGTTGAATCTATTTTGGCTGATTGGCTTCCCAAGTGATGAGATGGACTTTATTGATCCCAAGTTGACTCATGAACTAAAAATACTCCTTAGAAATGGAATAAATTAAGGGATTGTTACCAATAATAGACTCATCCCAATACCTGATACTATTACCATTTCTTGGGCACTAAAAGATGTTTTTTTGTAAAAGGTTAAAAAAATTATTAAAAAGGTATGATTCAAGTTATAAACATAGGTTTACCACTTTTGGAAAGCCCTAAGATTCGAATAAAATTGGATTAATGTCTCAAAAAATAACACAAAATTGAGTACAATCTAAATAGTAGAGACTCTTAGCTTGATCACACTTCTGCTTTATGTTGATCCAAAGAACCTACGTGGGATTGACAAACCTAAAAACACTACAGGTGTTGTCCTAAAAAGGGCCAAAGAGTGTTGTAATAGGCAACAAAAAATCTGACTAATTTTATTCATTCTCTACTTTCCCTCGAGTACTGCCCATATTCTTATTAGCATATGTGTTTCCACAAAGAAAAACATTCATGTTCACAGTAGTGTCCATATTAAGGCAAAAAAAACTTTAGATCCATCTAGGACACTTTGAAGATAGTCTCAATGGGCACACCAAGGATGAAATATTCTAAATATACTCTAAAAAACTTAGCATTTTAATCCCAGAAGGGCATGGAAGCTTTTTCTTGCTGCATTAACTGAGTAAGTTGCCCCTACTAGGGCCTAATGGCTCAGTGGACATCATAAAGAAACCAGTCCAAGAACTAATCATCCTTCTCAAAGACTCTAGACCTATCCTCATCCTTACATAAGTTTTTTTTGGCCAAATAAAGAATCATTTGGTTCACCTTCAACCATTCAAGAGTGTCCCTATTCTGATCAAAATTTAGCATGCAACCAATTAGACTTTCACTACCCTATTTAGCCAAAAACATTATCGTAGCATCTCGTCATCTATCAACATGGACTAGAATGGCATCCTCTAACTGCTTCTAGATGGATTTAATTTGGCTCGCAATGTTTCTTATCCTCCAAACCTTTAGTCTGAAGTTTCTAATAGCATATAGAAGCCCCACCATGATTTATAAGTCTGATTCAAAGATGATATTTCTAACCCCATTCTCCTAAGCATTAAGAGAACCTTGTTTGATAGCCAAAACTTCAACTTCATTGTTAGTGGCCATTCCAAGATCCTCTAGCTCCCAATGAAGGACCCTCCCCTTGTATATCTTCTAAGAAAATCAATGCATACATACCTTGGGTTATCCTTAGCTACACCATAAAAATTGATCTTTTTCCAACCTGGGGGAGGGGGTTTCCATGTTCCAAACTTCTACGACTTGGGATCTAGCTCATTCTCCTAGATTTTTTTATCCCCAAGGTGGGCTTTAATAGTTTCAAAAACTTTGGTAACAATTTTGAGCCAAACTAGTTCCAATGGACTGAACTTCTCTCTTTTTCAACCAAATGTGCCACTAGATAAAGCTCAGCCTAGGGACCAACGTATTTGAATGGAGATATAATTGAAATTTCTTCATACCATATATTAGCAAGAGTCACTTGAAAATTTTGGCAAGCCTTAAATAGGTCTATCCACCTTTTCCACAACTTTGGAAAATTCACACTAGAAAAGTAGATGGTCAGTCATCTCCTCTTGGGAATTACACATGATGCGCTTGGAGGAGACATAAAAGCCTCTCTTCATAAGGTTATCATAGGTGAGACAACTCCTAGGAATCACTTGCCAAGCAAATAAATTAATTCTAGGCCAACCCTTAGTTAACCAAACTTTATCCCAAGAGGCTTATAGTGGGATCAAAGGATGAGGAAGTTAAGCATAATAACCATCATGGACAGTGAAGACTCCTAAATTGCCAAGGCTCCAGGCGATCCTATCCTCTTCCTCTTTCCTTGTAAGCACCTCTGCTTGAGTATCTTATCAAAAAAAGGCTTTTGATGAGGAGGGATAGGAACATGCCATTCTTCCAACCTCTTCAATTGTAAGAAAGATAAATCTTCAATTTACCTAGAATGAATCTAGGAAACCATTTTAATCCATCCCTTGTCTTCGAGACTTTGTTGTAACGATTGCAAATCAGGAAAATTAATTATTAAGGGGGGGGGTGGTCCCAAGAATCACTCCAAAAATTAGCATTATCTCTTTTACCCACTTTCCAAAAGATATCGAGTTTAACCAATTGTTCACAAACTTTTAAGACCTTCAAAATAACGAAGCCTGGGCCACTCATCGAGATGTGGCCAGCCTCTTGATGGGGGATAAAACCTAAATACTTACTAGAGATGACTTTTTTAAATAAATCCTCCTGGTTAGAGACCTATATCCAATAACGCTTCTCAATAAGAGCTTGATAGTTTAAAGTCACTTTACAAAATCTAAGACCCCTTAAGCTTTAGGTTGACAAATTGTCCCAACTAAAAAGAGCCCACGTCTTATCCATCCTTGGTCCATCCCAAAAAAAAAAAATTGCATAAGAAAATCCAACTCTTTGAGGACTCCCATAGGGGCAACGATGATGGATAATTTATAAACAGGTATGGCTTGGATCACTGATTGGATGAGAGCCATTCTTCCTCCAAAATTAAGCCATCGATGAGTCCAATGATTGACTTTAGTAATGATTCTATCCATTGAATAATTCTAATCAACCATCCTTAGTCTCTTGTAATGAAGGGAAATCCCCAAGTAATCAAGCGAAAGAGAGCCCTAGATAAAGCTCAAAATGTCAAGAATATGATCCTAGATCCTTCTATCCATATTGAAGAAAACAACCTTGGACTTGGCTGCATTCACCTGCTGGCTAGTAGCATCCATGTAGGTTTTTAATATGTCTTGAGTGTTCTAGCATCCTAGATGCTAGTTTCCCCAAGGATACCTGTATCATCAACAAATTAAAGGTGATTTGACATCACCTCACCCACTTATACTCTTGCCAAAAGTCCTTGTTGCTTATTTCTTTGGAGAAATATGCCCAGTTCTTTTGCTAGAATAATAAAAAGATACTGGAAAAGAGGGTCTCCTTGACTAATACCCCTAGAAGCAAGGAAAGGGGCCAAGGGAGAGTCATTTATGATAAATATACTCTCTCCACTTCTGATAGAGGTTGAACTTCTCAAGCATTTGATCTAAAAACTATCACGGGACTCTATCATAAGCCTTAGACATATCTAATTTGATAAACATACCTCTTCAACCAAAATGTTGTATTGAGTGAATAGCCTCTTGGGCAAGGATAACCCCATCCATAATTTGATGCCCCTCCATAAAATCTCCTTGTTCATAAGAGATTATGTTATCCAAAATCTTCTTAAGCCTTTCAACCATCAACTTAGTAATTATCTTGTAGATCACATTGTAGAGAGCAATCGAGCAAAAATCTCTAATGATGGAGTCTTGTCCCACTTTAGGAATCAAAATAAGGAAATTATGGTTTAAATCCTGAAGCATAGTTTTGTTTGAACGAGATTCTTCAATGACATTGGTTAAATTCTCCCTTATGACATCCCAGAAAGCATTGAATAATTTAATCAAAAAACCATCGTGCACTAGATATTTCCCATATTTCATGCTAAAAACTACGTTTCTCACCCTATCCTTATCCATAGGACTAAATAGGCCTTGGTTTTGCTTGTTTGAAATAATCTGATGGATACAACTAAGCATCTCTTATTGCATTGCACAATTAAGGAGAGCAGGGATAACAAAAAGAATTCAAATAAATGGTTTATTACTTGTTGCACACTTGGGATGGTGGGCACCGAGAGATATTATCCTTAATGATTCATATCGATTTAAAAATCAATGCCCATATGCCTAGTTTTTTATGGATACCTTTGAGTAGTAGCATGACATAATCAATTTCACCATATTTGTGAATAAGTTGTTTCCAAAGTGTGAGTGGACGCTTTATTAAGTTCTATACAAGTTTGGCCCCAAGAGCATTGGTCATAATAGAAGTAAATTAGACACCCAAGCCAGCTTGACATTTTTATTTTATCATTTGATTCTAGCCGACAAGATGGAATTTCTTCCTATGAGATTGCCTTCCTTCTTGCCAAAGAAAGTTCCTATTTTTTTGTCAAGTTCTTGGAGGATTGAGATAAGAGTGAGATAAATTATAAGCTCATAGATCGACAAGCTTGAAATGGTAGATTTAAACAATACCAATTTGTTATCAAGACTAAGACACCCATTGCTATAAGTTAATATTCTCCCATCAATCTTTTCCATCAAATTAGACCAGCAATAAGAAATTTTTAGCTTGAAATTGATAGGCATCCCTAAATATTTAAAGGATCCAATTTCACAATGAGAAAACTAAAGGATTTGAGCAAAGCTCTTATTTTTACCTAGGAAAGTGTTGATAGTGTAAAACCTACACCTATTGACATTAATAATGGCTCCAAAGGCATTGAGAAAGAGGTATAGGTAGCCTTTAATCCTTTTGACACTCAACTTGGAGGCTTCCCCAATTTTTATAGTATCATGAGCAAATTGGGCATGAGTAATCTCCTTGACCCCAATAATTATAAAATATCTAAAGAATCTTGTTAAACCATTGATAATAAGAGCAACCCAAGGGTCCCTAGTTCAACCAAAAATACACTTGGAAAGAGACAAAGGAAATCCAAAAGAACTAAGAACTTGAGTCAAAAAATCTAGATCCACTCTATCAAAGGCATTAGCCATGTCAACTTTAACCACGATCCTTTTTTTATTCTTTATTGCTAGTATGTAAGGCCTCATGGACAATCATAATGTTGTCATATAGTTGCTTGTTAGGGATGAAACCTCCTTGCTCTTTAGGTATAAGTTTATCTAGATGTAATTTTATTCTAGTGGCCTTGATTTTGGTCATAACTATATATGAAGCATTACACAAAGAAATTGTCTTGAATCAATTAAAGGTCGAGCCATTATTTTCCTTTGAAATTAGAGAAAAAAAGGTAGACTTAATAGCACCAATCAACTTACCTTTTTTACGAGCATCCTCAATCATCGGAAGAAGATCTACAACTACCAAATCAAAGAAATTGTGGTATAAGTATTAGTGAATCCATATGGAAAAGGAGCTTTATGCTTCATAGATATAAATACAATGTCCTTAAGTTCTTCTAGAGTGACTACCCGAAAAAGAGAATTTTGTATTTCTTTATTTATTACCTTATGAATATTTTGTAGTAGTGTAGCTTGAGCAACATGATTTCCATTTGATTTTTGATAAAAGGATTCAAAGTGGCTAAATGCAACTTCTTTAATCTCTAAAACATTAGAGGCCTTGTCACTATTTTCTAGTTGAATTTCATGAATTATATTCCTTTGATATTTGTGATAAGCATATATATGAAATAACCTGGTGTTGGAGTCTCCTTCCCATAGCCATATAATGTGGGATTTAAGTCTCCAAAATTTTATTCTTGCCTAGCTTTCTTATAAAGCTAGGAGAGAATGGAATCTCTCTCAAATTTTAGTGTTTCACTGGGAGGTTATAGCTCTATAAACTCTTCTAATTCTCCCAACTTAAGAAAGAGGAGTTGTTTAGATTTGTTGGTATTATGATTCAATTCGATCCATCTTCTAAGATCAAATTTTAGCCTAAAAATCTTGATCTTCCATATGTCTTGAGCATTGTGAGAGGGGCACCAAGTTTTATGACTATGCTCAACTTCCTATGAAAATCCATTCAAATAAATCCAATTTGGTTTTATTTGAAGGGAATGAGATCCAAAATTTTATTGTTTTCACTATCCAAAAGGATAGGCTTATGATTAGAGACTATGCTTTAGATGATTTTGCTGGTTATTGAAGGAAAGCATGTGAGAATGTCTTCTTGGACCAAGAATTTATCAATTATTTTAGTAATGAAATGATTTCCTCCTCTTTGACTAGTCCAAGAATTAGAGGCCTTTAGAAGGCTTAATGTCTTGAATACTAGCAAAATATATGATTTCTTCCACATACTCCCTACAAGAATCTCTAATATTGGAGTTGTTTCTTTTTCATAGGGGAAGAGCCTCAAATTAAAATATTGATATATGATCAAATTGTTTGCCTTACTTTCTTCAATGTAGGAAAGAATTAAAAGCCAATATTGCTTCTTGGTAATTGGGAAGTTAGGGGCATACACATTCAAATAGGTGAAAGAGAAACCTCCAACATAAAAAATAAGAGAAAGCTAATGTTCGAATTTATTACAACCTATTTTGGATAAAAAAAAATTGTCCCATGCTATAAGAAGGCCACCAAAGGTTCCTCAGACACAAATAACATCAATTTCAGAGCTACTCCAAATAGATCTCCACACTTCAAAGGCACATTTTTTATCTAACTTCATTTTTTGAATTCTTATTAAACAAGGGTAAAGGTCCTTCTTTAAACCCTTGAGGTAGGTTTTCTTAAGGATCCCACCCAATCCTCTCCAATTCCATGAGAGCATTATCATTTTTTAGGTTGGTTTCTTCCCTTTGGAGAGGCCCTCTAGTGTGTCTTGAGTCTTAGTTGCAACATTTTTCTTTGCTTCTTTGGTTCTTATTTCTTGTCAGGATTAGAAGAGGATTGTGTTATAATAGGCTCAAGGTAAGATCCAGGAAGTATGATGTCTTTCCCTAGTTCAATCTTGATTTTTTAGTTATCTCCTCAGCAGGTTCTTCACTCATTATTTCCTATACATTATGATCTACCAATTCTACATCAAGAGAGGTTTGATCATGGTTTTCTTCTTCGTGTTCAGAGTTAACCTAGATTTTTTTATTATATGAGTTTAAAGCATCATACTTATTAGAATTTTCAAGGGGTTTAGAGTGAACAAGTATGGGCTTTAGGCTTCTAGCCCTTCTATTCCTCTTCTTGGTTTGTGCTTGTTGAAAGCCTTCATTATCAACCTAATCCTTCTTATTATGTGGTTTTTGGCTAACTAGGCAATCTCTGGAAAAGTGGTCATACTCATGAAGAGATAGGCATTTGAAAGGTAAATGCTCATAATATAAAACATGTGTGTTGATCCAATCCAAAACCTTAATCACAATAGCTTTAGGTAAGTCATTTTTACATTAACTTGAACACAAACACAAGCACGTGAGGCATTCCAATTTTTGGGAGGAATCCAATCGATAAACATACCAATATTATTTCCAATTATCTCTATAGAGGGTTTATTCCAAATATGAAGAGGGAGAAAGGGTAATCTTACCCAAACTAGAACTTCCTCAGATGCATCTACTTGAGGGTCAAAGTGGTTATCCAAAAGTTCAACAACAAGGCACTTGAGTCCATAAACCATGACCCTCCTTGAAATATAACATCACAATCTTCTTTAGATTCTAGGATGACCATGAAGTATCCTCTTTCATAGAGAAGGAGTTCATAACTAGATATCTTAACCCCTAGGCTATAGATATCCACTTTCCTAGAGTAGTCAAGCTTGGGAAGATTCAAATGAACCTTCCAACCAAGGCATACTCAAATAAGGTAGAAACAAAATGTAGAACATTTGGTGGGGTACTTTAACCAATGGTGTAGAACCCAACCTAGGAATGAAGGCATTAGAGTTTGAAGAAGAAATATATTGCAAGAGACTAGAGCCAGTAGACCCAATGTTTACTTTTAGAGGTAACTTACTATTGAGAAGGTTGATGCTCACCTGATCTAGCATCAAAGGCAAAGAGGATCCAAAAAAGGAAGGCATAGAAGGATGTAAAGGAGAAGCAATATCCTAGGGAGGAAAGGAGAAGCAATAGCCCTTCGATCCATGGCAAAATTCACCAAACACATAAAGCAATGACAAATAGTTGTGGTCTAGGATGCAAAGCATTGCACAAATTTTCTAGACATTTAGTTTGTTCTTCAGTGGATACCAATGCTTAATTTTTCTAGCAATGGAGAATTGTCAAGCCATACAATGGGATGGTTCATAGAAGATGAAGGAAAAATTATTGTTGATCAAAAATATAAAAGGGATAGATGCGACTTTTGCCCTCATAGATGCACTCACATGGTCATTAGTTTGAATTTCCATCCACCAATCTGCTATCACCACATATTCACAACCAAATAACCTCCAAAGTAGGGGTTTGAATCTCAAAAACTAAAAAATAACTCATTTAAACCCTATCCTTCATGTTTCTCTAAATAACTCTTGGTAGATTCTTAGCTTTTATTGCACATTTAGAGTCAAAATGTTTGAAGGGAAGATATTGCTTGGATGTTTTTTTCCCAACTAAGTAGCATTCATTAAAATTCCCTTGTCTCAACTTCTTGCAATGTTTTGACCCTTCAAAAAGGAATAGATACACAATACCATCCAATTAGAGAGATCATTATGTTATGTATTATGCATTAATGTAATCACATCATTGAACATGCAAGTATATACGTTCGACTAGTACTAGATTTCACGTGTAGCATTCAACACACACTTCTAGGTGATAAAACTATTGGGTATCTTGCTAATACCTTTCCATGGTTGTAGGTTGCATCATGATTGCATTTTCCATTGATGCAACTTGCACATATCTATCCAGTATTATGCCTTGTTCAATGTGCACAATTAGAGGTTCTTTCTTTTCTCTCTATCCATCTTAAGTAATGCAATACTTTAAATCAATTGCAAACAAATATAGGTCATGCTTTTTAAATAATATTTCAATTAACTCGACTATTTTAAAGTTCTAATGCAATATAGTATGGATACATATTTATGTTCTCTTTCTCTAACAAAACAATTGTTCAAAATATAGTCAATGCCCTCATATTTTTTGTAATTGATAATAATGCACAAACATGATATAGGTGCTACTCAGTACATTCATTAACCTTGTAACATTTAATCGTTCCCTAATAGGGTATATACTAAGACCTTGTAATATTAAATACAATCTATTATTTCATGACAAAGCATGGATAAATTTCAAAACCTTTCATGATGTGTATCCTAAGCAATATTGGTCTATGACAAAGTTTGCATATAGTTAATACAAGTTATAGTATGCATGCTAGTCCATACCATCCTATTGTCCATGAAAAAATATTCTTAACAATCAATAATATATATCAAATTGACACTATCCACCAAACCATATCAAGTAATTAAAGTTTATACACTAATTTAGTACTATCAATTAGTGAAGGATAGATTATTTATAACAATTAAGTAATTTGAGGTATTAACATGAAATCAATATCATCCCCTAGTCCATGATATAATTTTTTTAACACTCAAATATTTTAAGATATGAACACCAAATAATTATCATCCACTAGTATAGAACATAGTATTTATGATAGTCCAAAATTTATAGTGCATAATAGAATATTAAGTGTTATTGGTCCAAAAAAAAGTATTCATAACAATCTATAAGAGTGTATACAATAGTAATTAAGTACTAACTAAGTACTGCAAACATAAATTTAGGTCACAAGTTCATTACAAGGTACCACAACATCTCCCAAACAAAATGCCAAATAGGGGATAGTTTACAATCATGTATAAACACCATACTTTGCCTATCCAATAAAATGGTTAGTAACAACTATAATATTATGCCACTAGGTAAACTTGAGAATGAAGGTAAAGTTTATTAACTCTACAACAAGTTTCCATACTGAATAAAAACATGAAACATTTTAAAGACTAGGTCTAAGGCTAGTTACAACAAGGATAGGTTCCTCCTTCACCTATGTCATACCAATAAAATAGGTTCATAACCAATTACCACAAACATAATAGAGACCTTCTTGAATGAGGATAATCACATGATTTGCTTAATGTGTGCAACACAAAATTGATATTTTGATTATACATGTATGGTGGTAAGTGAGACTTCTAGAAAAAATGGCCTCAACATCAAACACATTTTGTTACACAAATTCTAAGCAAATATTTTACTTTGCATAACTTAAATCATCCTCATAAAAAATTATTTGTTCAACTAAATATGCATAAATACAAATAAATATAATCATAAAAATGCCTGGTAACTTCCATGCAATGCATTAAATGGAAGATACATGACCTAGGTCTAAAAATTTCCCCTTCAACCAAAGCTTCCAATCATGGCCCCTTTTCCTTCTTTGCTTATCATGAATTATCCAACCCTTAAAAATATGATTTTGGGAAAACTAAACAGTCTTAAGACTTCATTCATGCATAAAGGGTTATTTTTATTTCATAAGTGAGGTTCTCAGTTTTCCCCATGAACATGAAGGAATGTGTTGGGGATCAGATTTGATCCTTGCATTTTGAGCGTCGTGACCACCCATGTGCTATTCGTCGAGTGTATCTGGTGCTTGAGCATTGGATATGGATCCTTTAGACAACCTCTAAGGTTTTTTTACCAAGGTTGGATCCTTGTTCTAGTGTGATCTTTGACACACATTCTTTACTCCTAAGCTAGCCTAGTCTATTGGGTCCTTACCAAGGAATAGGGATAGAGAGAAAAGCAATAAAAGCTAACTAGACTAAACTAAAAGTGGTAATATGCCAAATATTATAAATTCCATTATGGATATCAGTGGAATTAATGAACACATGCATCAAAACACAACTAAAATGAACACAATCACAACTCGATATGATTGTACATCAAATGATCTCCTATGAAAATCATGACAAATAGTAGTCACAAATCTCCATAGAAAGATATACGCACACAAATAATATGCTCTTTGAATTCATATTAATAGAGTAATTATAATCATATACAATTGAGAGAGGCTTGATGACTTGTACAAGTAATAACTCAAGGCTTGAGTCCAGATTGATATACAAAAGGAAAGCAAAAGAAAATTTGCCAAAGACCAAATGCTAGGCATGAAAAAAATTCTTTAAACTTTTGGGAAATTTTCCCTCTCGAGATTCAAAATCCCATTAAAAATCCTGTTGGGGTCCTTTCACATTGATTGTGCACAATTTTGAGGTCTCGATATCTAGAGCCATTAAGGGTGAGTTATTGTTGCCCATGTTGTAGATATTGCAAATATTTCCTATCATTAATGTTGTTAAGTCTATGGTTTCTCCTTGACAACTCCTAGGTCGATGTCTTTAATGTTGTACCTCTTTGCAAGAGAAATACTATATACCCCAAAATATTAGACACTTCAACACAATGTGTAGGGTCTGGGGTCATGACCTCAGTTGGAGGGTATGAGACCAACAACATCCTATGTAGGGGTTTAGGGGTAGGAGCTTTCGAAGAAAATTCTAGAATCCTAAAATATTGAAGCCTGGGTGGTGCAGGCCTGATCACAATCTAGGCCATCACTTTTTTAGGTGAAGTTTTTCTTTGGATTTTGGCCAAAGTTTCAGTTCTTGTCTCTTGTGTGTCTCTCGTTCTAGTTGGCATTCCTTGAATTTGACTCTATTTTTGCTCTTATTCGGTGCTTTGGTTATTACTGTTGGCTCAAGATTTATCAAACATTTTGATTTGGCAAGCATGCCCAAGCCAATATTTTTGGTTCTGACTATTCTATGCACAATGGTGTGTTGGGCTTTATTAGGGCTTTGATTTTTCATTTTGTTGTTAGCTTTGACTCAGAGCATCCGGTTACTAGGATTTTGCACTTGTCTTTTCCTAAACTCTTTCTTGGAAATATGGTTCATGCATATTTGGTCTTGCATTAGATTTCATCTAGATTTTGGGTACCTTGCCTTCCTTCAAAAACTCCTTTTCCAAAGTTGGCCAAGGCATTACTCCTCTGAGGTGTAGTGATAACTACAAATGGAAAAATATTATGGTTCCTCAATGGAATCCTTCTCTCTTTTCCTCTCACCAATACTTAAAACAAGAAAGCCTACTCAATCATGGGGAGGTAAAAAGGAAATATTAATGGGTTTAGCCTAATTAGCACCAAGACAAAAGGAATACCTCCATCTTTCTTGCACACAAAAAATATTACAATATTGAATCCCCTCTCACCCTTAACACTCCATGTTGAAAGACTATAACCCTATTTTAAATGCTTAAATGAAAAAGGAGAATAATAACCTCAATAGAGGTCAAAATTTGGCACACCCCTTTATTTTGGACAAATGAAAGAGTGATTGGATGTGTTCATTTTAATGCACATGTTCTTTAATCGATGAACAAATGAACAATACTATTTTTTGAGGATCAACAATCCATCATGTTTTTTGAAGCAACAAGTAATTCAATAATCATTAATGTTATTGATCAGACAATCATGTCATTGATGATTTGTGAGTGCGTGTGGCCCTCTTGTAATTCACTTCTTGTGAATCTATGGTCTTCTTCTTGGTGATGCCTTCCCTTGTCATGCTCTTGAAGGGACCTATCAAAACTCACACACCAAAAATTCAAGTTAGTTTATAATAATAATTATTAAATTTTAAATTACTATTTTTCCTCTTGCCACTTCATTATGAATAATTGAATAAAAACATAATTATTCGTGGGATGTCACATACTATCCATCTTGAAATAGTCATCATTCTGATTATAAAAAACAACTTTAGGATTTCATCATATGAACATATATTCAATCCAAAAGAAATTTTCATATTCTATCAAAAGTTATCTACAAAATAAAGAATCATGAGTATATTTATAACTTTGCTAATTAAAAAATAAGAATTAGCAAAGTTACTAGGTTGTTCTTCCACTAATTTTTCTTACTCCTTGTCATGACCTTTTTGTTAATTGATTATGTTTGCTTACTTTTTGAAGATGGCATACCCTTTCTCATTATAGTTACTAAAGTTTCCAAAATAACATTCCATAGATTAATTCAATTTTTAATCCATTATTGAAGTATTTCTTGTGGGTTACTATGTTTGGGCTTTGCACTATAGCTTGTTCAACTACTAGTGTTGGTGGGATTGCCACGTAAATCATCATCTTTTCTTGTTGTTCCTAACACTAATGGCTATATATCATACTTTAGACATTCCTTATTACAACAATGCATTCTAGTGGATTATATTTGACATTGCATGTAAGACATCAAAAATATTCATCTTTGCATTAGAATTCACCATGTTGTTCTACCCCTAGTTCCTGGATATATTGGTAGTTCATTGGGGCATTTGTTCCTTTGTAATATAAGGAGTTCTCCTTCATTACCCATTGTCCACTTGTTGCCACCTACCTCATTTCACATTGTGGTTTTTCCTCCTTTTTATTTATAAAAACCTTTAGAAACTTAGAGTTCTTTTACTTGGACTTGAATTCCATAATTATAATTCGGAGGTATGGGATTAGTTTATAGACTAGGTGTTTGTGGAGAAGCAAGTAGGGTTGGTAATTAGGGTTGAAAAGTTACATTATTTGGTGCATTTTGGCCTATAAAGGCTACAATATAGAGGGTATTGGTCTAAGGATATGTGGATGTATTAGATTGTGTTGATGTAGGGTGGGTTTGAGCATTAGTAACATGATTAATGGTAAGTTACACTCCTAGTACTAATAGGATAGGGGTCGGGTTTACATACATGACATAAGCCATGGATGGAGCAAGAGGTAATTGTCCAACTCAAGTCAATACATCATTTGCTT